>JBBPJY010000941.1:0-11464 GCA_038088975.1 Xerocomus cyaneibrunnescens
TGCGAATACCACAGAACCGCTCCAAAGATACTGAGGGAATCTTTACTCTGCCAGTGGCAGGTATCTAGTCCCCTTGTGTCTTAGAAAAAGTACGAGAAAGAGATAGGTAAGCTTGCGCCCATCGATGCAGATATGATGCCAGCGAGACAAGTGGAGTAGTCGCGTTCTGTCCTGAGGCCTGAGGTGCCACCACATTGCATTCAAACGTTAGCAATCCACGTAACATTTTTGGCGTATGCCCCACAAGAGCTATACTCAAATACATAGGTTGGTCTATATTCAGTCTGGTTGTCGAGCGCCAGCAACCATCTACCTGAACGCGTCATAAATGATGAGTCAGGTAAGCATAGAGTAAGTTGCTAACTAACGTGTAGGCATCTGAAACGTCAAATGCCTTGATACATCGGCGACAGCGATGGAATCCGTACTGATTCGGAAGACACATACCCACTGCAATCTACTTGGTACATGTGGAATCTAGAGCTGAGGCCAGTCAATGGTGTCAACAGTTCTTCGGGATACAGCTGTCACTCATATTCGAACGCATCCCGTATGGTGGTTATCGGTTTCGAAGGATCATCCATTTTTGCGAATCCGAGAACTCAACATCGACTGGAATATAGTTCAGAATGTCAGCTGGACTCGCATCGAGTGTCACAATCGTCCCTTCTTGATGTGCTCTCTAGGGCTCGTTTTGTCACAAGATCTCTGGAAATGACAAGACAGGCACAGAGTGGACACCAATATGACCGCGTTCATACTAGCATGTCCATCCTCCACACCAGAGTATGCAACGTAGTGCACTCCGGCACGAAGATTAAGCTGCCCTGTCCCTTGCGTTCTACTTTTGTATTTATAACGATAAGTATGCGGTATAAAGGCTATGCTTTGCTTTGCGAATTTCGCCGGCCCAAAAGCATTTAGTCGCATCAGCATGTACTAAGGGTTATTTTGGAGATCGGTAGTCAAGCTGATGCGACATGGAACATGGTGGCCGCTGACCGAGAGCCTGGGGCCACACAAGCCTATGGATGGGTTCCCGCCAGCGAAAGCTCAACACTTTTTCGATACATGCTATATATTGTTGCACGTCATGCAAACCGTTGTCTGAGCGACCGCGAGGACGTTTTGACAGCGGCTTTAACAAATTTCGTTCTTGGCTTCAGTCCACCACCAGTCTAAGAAACACATCGCAATATAGTACAACGGGGTGAATCTCCGAGTCCGAGCACTATAGTCGATCATGACGATTAAGGTGTCTCCCCAGGACGGACGACCAGCTTCTTCCCACTGACCAGGTTATTTTTCAGTCTCTCCAGCCCTGGGGCGATTCCATTCAGTCCGCCTGGTAAAACTTCGACATTGTTCGGCTGACAGAAATGCAGGTGAGCAATTCACCGTCCACGGGCAACTCATAACAAAGGGTGCGCACAACGATATCGCCGGCCTCCAGCAACCCCGACAAGTTCTGCGCCAGTGTGCGACCAATCGCTCTGTTAGCGGGCACTTGCACGTTCCCGAAGACTTGCAACACCGTTTTGGTGCTTCCTGACGTCTCCTTGATTGAAGATTGTAGGACGACAACTACGTGTCCTCCTTCTGCGAGGATGTCGTACCCGAGTTGTTGAGTGTCATCCGTACCAACTGTATCGAAGACCAGATGGATCGGCTTCGTGGTGATCTTTGCTATTTCAGAAGTAAAGGAAGACGCAGGGGTATTGCGATCAATGACGTGGGTCGCGCCGAGAGATGTGAGCAACCCGGTGTTTCGCAACGATGCGGTAGTTATGATTGGAGAGAAGCCAGAGAGTTTGGCGAATTGGATGGCTAGTTGAACAGTATGTTCAACCAGGAGGGAAATACATGACACATCATAGCGAGCGTGAGTATGAGAAGTAGTGGATAGGACAGTGGCGTACCATATTGTCCGACAGAGGTCGCGCCACCAAATATCAGAACCGGCTGTCCTACATAGTGGCCACGGCCACCATCCCATGGTGCCTTCAAGCCAACTCCTTGGAGGGATGGAGAGTAGAACGGGATGACTGTAGTAGCGACACCGAGAGGAAGCGAGGCTGCCTGGTCAAAAGTGATATTGGCCGGGAGCTATGAACAATATAGATTTTGTCAGTCATACGTTCACAACGAGACAAAAATCTGTCTTACCTTGTTAACGATCTCGGCGGGTACGAGGACATACTCCTGGAAAGTCGCATAATGACCACCAGACAAACTACCTTGGTGGAATCTGAAAAAGGGTCAGAAGTAAAGACCTCGAAATGTATCGCAAGCTACGCACATTCTGTCACCTTTCTTAAATTGTGTCACCCCTTCTCCTACAGCCTCGACTTCGCCAGCAGCATCACTACCCAAGATGGCAGGAAATTCAGATACAAATCTGCCATAAGCTTGGATCTTCCAGTCTATAGGGTTTAGTGCCACGGCAACTTCCTTGACGAGGATCTCTCCTGGTCCCGGAGTAGGCCGGGCTTTGGTGCCTACTTCAAATGTACCGAATTTTTCTTTGAGGAAGAGGGCACGGGAGGTTGACATGAGTGGATTTGGGCAGTGAGTCTATCGACACTGGAAGGAATGCTCAATGGTGGCTACATATAATGGCATGCACTTTTTATTTTGGCGTCTATCAATCGTCTCTGTCAGCATGAAATGTTACTCAGCCCCCAAGGGTAAACCCGCTCGTGCCACTGTCAAACCCGGTGTTCTTGGCATGGTGATGACTAAACACCTCAGAGCGCTTTGGAGGATACAGGTAGGCCAATGGACGGGAGATGATCTCTGGGAAAGAAGGTAGTAATATTGTTCCTGCTGACAACTCCGACAGTACTAAGCCACTCACACGAAGTGACCTGCATTTAAAGGCTACCCGCAGTCAGTGATGAACATCACACGAAGATGGAAAGCTGAGATGGTCATGAATATAAATAAATCTTTATTGCTTCGTGCTCGAGTCTGATCTCAAGCTATCTCCCACCATGCGCTGTACCCTCTATATCCAAGAGGGGCATGGTGCCCTCCAGACTGGTTCAAAGGAACTTCCCAAGCCTGCACCCGACAAGGTCATGATCAAAGAGATTTCTGTTGCACTGAACCATGTTTACTGGAAGATAAAATAGTATGAAATATTAGAGGTGGAATACTCCACCTTTGAGGGTGCAGGCGAAATCGAAGTTGTTGGTGACTGGCTTCAAGAAGGGCGACTAAGGTAGACGCTAATTTCCCACGATATGACGGACAAACAGCGCACGTCCATAGCACTAACTACTGCAGGCTTTCTGGAAAAACGACTATTCTGCGTTCCAGGAGTATGTACTCTATCCGGCAGAGATAGTCACCGAGGTGAGTTCGTCTCTCCTTGTCAACTAAGGTGCGTTTGACAACATCCAAGCCTCCGCCAAACATCACGCTTGACCAAGTGGCATCTATACCCGTCGGTATCGGAACGCCAGCTGCCCCCTTTTATTCAAAAGAGCCCCTTGAGTTTCGGTTCAAGGCACCATGGGACGACGTAGGTGACTTGTTTGCAGGACAAGCTATTCTCGTCTTTGGTGGTGCAACCTCGATCGGACAATACGGTGAACCCTCCATTCTATTCCTTTTCACGCACCACTACCTATCTTTCCTTTCCAATGGCCATTAAACTGGCAAGAACTTCTGGATTTTCCGCCATCATAGCCGCCGCCTCGCTCCACAATACTGAATTCCTCAAGTCACTTGGTGCAGTCCACGTCATCGACCGCAACACGCCCGCAACCTCGTTTGGCTCCACCATCGCAAATGTCACTCCGCTTCCCCTCACGTTCGTCCATGACACGGTTGCCTCCAAGGAAACATGGCAGCTGGGGTACGACTTGCTCCAAGACAGCAGGTACCTGGCCACCACCTTGCATCTAGGAAACTAAGAGCGAGATGAAAGTCTTGCACATTCTCGGTAGTGTACACCTACCCGGAAACAGGGAACTTGGAAACGCGCTTGTGAAGCATTTGCCAGGATTCATCGAAGCAGGGGAGATCATCGTGGGCGTCCGCGTCTTATTCGGTTGTCGTCTTTGACATGTTTCGTTTTTACCAGCATAACCGAGTCGAAGTTGTTCCTGGTGATTTGCACGGGATAGTCACTGGACTGGACCAATTGAAGAACAGCCTTGTGAGCGGGAAGAAACTTATGATTCATCCAAGAGAAACTGTAACATCGTAAGTCATCGGGTATGAGTTTTCTCTATTGGAGAATGTCACGAACCGTTGCAGGGGACCTTCACCTATTTAAGATCCTGAACCAGAGATTTCGTATCGATAGACGGGAATTCAAGGCCACCGTTACTAGAAGTGTGTTTATGATCGATGTCGCACATCTATGTGTCGATTCGTCATTTTGTACTGTTTGCAACCTGGAAACCTAGAACCCTAAATAACTTCTATAATTCGGACAAGTAAACAGCCGACTTCAATGAACTCCACACTCAGCATCAGCGATATGTTGGAGAGTCAAGCCTGCAGGTGCTTACCACCATTTTGTCAGAATTAACAATCCGACGGTGTAACGAACGACCCGACAGCAAATTAACGAACAACCAGCGGAGGTGGAAATTAGGACGACAAGAGAAGGCAGAAGGTATATCACAGAAGAAAAAGTATTCAGACAATTGCCGTCTGCCAAGACTGTACCCATGATTCCATAGTTCGGAAAGGACAGGGCCATGGAGTATATGCGCGAGGTACGAGTTCAAATGGTTGATACGAGACATGTTTTTCATTGCATGGATCACCGGGCTATAAAAGAGCGCCACTCTTTGTAATAAGCTTGTACGGCCTATACTTCCACGTTACATCCACGACGCAGCACTCGCATGTCATCCTTGCACCAACGATGCAAATCTTTCATAAACAACCAAATTAGCCCCTACCTCGTCTTTTCCGAAGGACGACGTGATTGATAACGACATTTACCTCATGCAGACAATATATACACCACACCCGCGTCTATGATATCGAGTGCGGTATACCCGTCCTTGGTCGGAGCAGTGGAGCGCTCGCTCAATCCAATCGACGCTTCAATGCAGGATAACTGTCTGCACGACGGGATGTCTGGCAGGTATCTGTGCTATGTTTGAGCACAGACGAAGACTCGCTCACGGAGGCGCCTAACTGAAAGACGTCAGATGTCTTCAAGCTATACCACTACGTACTTGCTACCTTGCTGAACGAAGGGAAAAAACTAGAGATGGAGTTGAATATAATATTTGAGAATGACTGCCAAGTAATTGGAAGGAGCATCCTGTGGGAGTAATGGTGGAGCAGAGAGTCGTGTTACCTGGAATTGAGGCAACCAGGAGAGTGAGAAGGACAGTCTATGCATGGGTTTTTCTGACGAAGAGCAAAGCCTTAGAAGTATGCATACAAACGCACGGACGAATTGGATAGAGATTTGCAAATTGATGAGCACCACGAATCGACTCAACATCGTAGTCGTAGTCTGGCTGGATCGCCATGGTATTACATGGCACATGAAGTTGTTAGGCAATACTGGGCGCTAAAAGAAGGTTTTGGTACTGGCTCATCTTTTCCCCGAGGCACGTGGTATATAAGTCGCACAGGTTCATCTGTTCAGTGTTTTCCTTCCTCCGTTTTTTCGTCCTACGCACCTTTGCAAAAACATAACTATGTCAAACATCACACCACCACAATGGTCAGGGAACGACAGACCTCGGCCACACCTAGTCATCCCGGCGCACGGTCATACTATCGGAAAGCTTGCTTACCTCCCCGACGGACGAGTTGTCACCGGCTCCTGGGACGGTACTGTGAAGGTGTGGAATTTGACAAGCGGGGAGCAAGAGGGAACATCGATGGCGCACGATAGCCAAGTATGCGATCTTGCCGTGACCCGGGATGGCACCAAGATCATCAGCAGTGAGAAGGATGGGAGGATCAAAGTGTGGGGCGCCGAGTCATGCAAAATTATTCAAGAATGGACTCACGAGCAGGAGCCCATGATTGCCATCTCGCTGGATGATCGACTCGTTGCGGTTGGTGACTACACGGTGGCTATTTACACTATGGAGGGGAAACAGGTCAACGATGCCATCAAAACCAGTGGTGTCACATGTATGTCATTCTCTCCCGACGGAAAAAAACTCGCATGTGGCATGGATAAAGAAATTCGTGTCTATGACGTCAGGGGTGGTCTACGCGTCTTTGGCTCGTCGAGACTAAAGATAGTCACGTGTCTGCAGTGGTCACGTGATGGCAGCATGCTCTTCTCGGGTTCTACCTTCGGATCCCTTCACGGTTGGAACTCCAATACAGGAGAAGCCAAAGACCTTTGGATCAATTGCTCCAAACTGATAACCTCCCTCTCCCTTTCCCCAAATGGATTGATCCTTGCAAGTGTATCCTGCGACAAAACTATTCGTTTCTGGGATGCGGCTTCTGGTCGTCTCATCGGACACCATCTAGAAGTAGAGGGGTGCACCGACGCAATTTCTTTCTCTCCCTTCAGTGAATACATAGTATCAGGGGGGGTGACGGGAAGATATTTGTGTGGGGGGCACCTTCTCTGTATGCAGTTGAGAACCGGGTAATGGTGCATAGCGTGTGTCTCAGTATTCGTCCTCATTACTTTCTTCACTCCTACAGACAACCCATTCTGCTGGTAACAACACCACTCACGAATCTGTGCAGTTGGCGCAAGAGTCCCCCTTTCCACCTCTGCCGTACTCTATGCACATCTCTGGTGCTGAACAAGTGTTGGATCTCGATCCATGTGTAGGCAAATGTAAATCATAGCTTCCTGCTTGCTTACTCACACTTTTTCAAACTGAAAGGTACTAGCTTCACAACCTCTGAATCATCTTACTGCAGCTACCTGGGTATCCACCTCACACCCGCACTTCCAGGGACTAGGTCCCGAGAAGAACGACTTTGGAGGAATGTCTTCTATGTCTGATGACCGTTCGGTCCATGGTGCCAGACCTCTCCCTCGGGCCCGATAAATCCCAGCACATATTCGAACTGCGACTACGTAAATTGGTACGGATTTGCATTTATTGTATACACATAGTCATCAAGACATCTCCTGCAGGTTCATCTCGCGACTTTAAAAGGACTTCGAGTCCCTCATGACCTCATCTCTTCAAGTTCGTTCCACAGAATACAAGACACTCCGTGGAGTGGTCTCGGTAGTATAGCAGATGCCGGTTGGGACTCTCGGTTAGTACATCTTATCGTCTAAATCCACTTGATCAGTGTTTTAACGGTAAATACCACATAAACTCGGGTCTTATCCCTCGACCACAGGCATGGTCAGGCTTCTCGAATTGAACATTCGATGTTAGTTTTTCATTCTGTGTCTAGTGGGGGCCCTAAAAAGATTCGCAAGATCGATAAAATCAAACAAAAACTTGTCACCATGCTTCGTAAGTTATTTTATTATACGAAGCCCGTATTTAATCAGTTGAACACGATGCATACAGGCGAAGTCGACTTCAAGCTATCCAACGGTCGGCTCCCGTGGTCTACCCTAGAAGGCGATTTGCTGAAAAAGGGATATATGATCGTAAATTGGCCGGAAGGTGTTGTTCGTGATAGAGACAAGGGAGTGTCTGGCCTGAGTGCGGAGGATACGGACAAGCTTCACGATGCGCTCTTTGTTGACGAGCAGCGCATTCAATTTGTTCCATGTAATGGGGGTCAGTTCTTGAGCATATATATTGCATTACCACTGATCAACCCGCCCCTAGAGCCTGCACATGACAATGATGGGGTTGCATTGCCTTGTACTGTGTCAAGCTTGGCTGGACGCCGGGCGAGTGATCATTCGCCCACTGGCAAACAGCCGAGTTTCAGAGTGACCACAGCAGACCAGTATGCAGAGCATTCTCACTCTCGCAAGAGACGGCGTGCATAGGGACATGTTACACCCCGTACATTTGAGCTACGAGATGCCCATGATGGTTTTCTTGAACATGTCCCCTACTGGTTCAACATGTGTCAATATGATCTACTGAATAAGATGTATTTATATTCCAGTGATGAATTACTTACTGTTGGCATTGTAATAGACTTTGCGACGTTCTCCGTATGGCCATCGGGGTTTGTTTCTCTCCATGCGGTGAATTCGTGGTATCATCGAGCTTTAATGGAAAGATATATCTGCCTTGGTTGGACTCCGTCGACAGTCGAGTAGTGGTATGCATTAGATGTACTCACTCTCATTGATCACTCCATCCAATAGACAAGCATTGCTCACACCGTGCACGCCACGCGAATTCCTCTCTTTTGTGCCGTACTTCATGCACGTTCCCGACACTCAACGATTGCTGGACCCTGATCTTGGAGTGAGTATTTATGGGCCATCGACTCGTAGCGAATCACTCACTCGCTCACTCTTCAAAGCTAAATGATACAAATCATCACATCATACCCTCCGTGGTACCCGATACACACCTCGCCCTTTTTGGACGGGGCCTAAGTCACCACGAGAACGACTCGTCGGAAATGCCCGTTTCTGATGAATAATACTTTTGCAGTATATTCTTCTGCATCCCTCCCTCGCGCTCGGCGAATACCAACACATATTCGAACTACGACTGCGCAAATTGGTACGGATATTCACCGGCGCGTCTATCGCCAACGTCCAATTACCATTCCATTTATCGTGGATTGATTTCGCGACTTTAAAAGGGCTTCGTGTCCTTTGTAATTTCACCCCTTCAGGCTCACCTCGGGATCCTCCGTGGGATGGACTGGAAAGCAAAGCAGATGCTGACTGGAGTTCGATGTCAGTATGGTTGCCAAAAATTGACCAGTCATTTCCTACGTCTACGTCAGAGACGTGGTCCCCACATCGAGTCCTCGACGTCAGTCTTTCGTTTTACATTCAACGGGGACCCTAAAAGGATTCGCAAGATTAATAAAAGCTTGTCGAGATGCTTTGTGAGTCACTTCCTGACATGAGGCGTGCGCTACAACAGTCAACCACGTTGTATACAGGTGACGTCGGCTTCAAACTGTCCAACGGTCGACTTCCATTGTCCACCCTCGAAGGAGACCTACCGAAGAATGGATAATTGGCCACACGGCGTCGTTCGCGACAGAGACAAAGGAGTATCTGACCTCAGCGCAGAAGACACAGATAAACCACGATGCACTTTTTGACGAGCGACGTCTTCGGTTCGGCAAAGGCCGGTCTTCAGAATATATAACAGTGTCATTGAAGAGCTCCTCTATGGCAGGGACGGTTCGCTAGTTGCGTCAAGCTCGGACAGACGCCACGAGAACGAACGTTCGCTCACTAGCGAGCAGCTGAGGTTCAGAACGACGACAGCGGAAGCGTACCTTGGACATCCACGCCCCGGCAAGAGGCGGCATGTGTAGACCACACACCACCATGATCCCTATGCGTTCTATGGGAAATCATGATTTTTATGGTCATGCCCCCCTCTGGTCCAGTACGTATGCTCCGCAGGGTAAGATGTAATGCTACCCCCGGGCTTACTAATAGCCTGATTGCAAGAAATCTTCCGTTAGACTTGTCAGCAGGAGAAATCTCGCTAGGACACTCGAAAAGATACGACTTTAATAGGTCGCTCATGGATAACACCTATACCCTGATTTGATGCCAGCCAAGTAACCCTTACGATGGAAAGGATCTTGCCACCGCGCTTGTCGTTCCGTCACTTTTAGGACCCACTCACTTGAGCCCATTGAGTTCGTCGATACTGAATCTATGCAGATAATCTTTGCCTTGAGTAATACTAATATCGCATTTGTCCGTCGGTGGCACCATGATGGCAAAAAATAATGATGCCGATTGGCTCTGCGATGCAAAGTCCTGATTTCTATCGGCTATAGAGAATACGCTCGATGACAATGACATAGCAACCCAGAAGTACAGACTCGCGCAGGGTTTCGTCGTATCGCACACTGGTCCTGCCCAGCATGTGCCTCCTTGTACCACAAAACAACGGTCAGTCCGTACCAGCACCCATATAGATACCATGAATCTCCGTAAATTCTCGCCCGTCAAGTCTCAGAGTCCTGCAGGGCCAGAGATACTGCCAGTGGCATTTGGACGCCACGTTCGAGTTCGCCATCGACCATCGGCGCCATGAGCAACGCCATTCGTCGTACAACTCGCTTTTCTGTCGTTGCGAACTCGAACTTGCCCACCAGTGTCGACAGGAAGGCTTGCATCTCGAGGAGACTATATCACAATCAGTGCATGCTGCTTATCGCAAAACGAAAGATGGACTCGTACGCAAAGCGCCATCCTATGCATGCCCGAGTACCACTCAAGAAGGTCAATCTGTCATGATAGCAAGTCCATGAGTAAATTAGTCTCGGAACGCGGTGCAAATAGGCGTACAAATTCGAGTAGACGCCAATACTAGGTAATTTCCTGTCGTCCAACGAGCCGTTCAACCACCGATCAGGCTTGAATTCGTGCGCGTCCTTTCCCCAGATATCTTTATTACTGCAGTACCACCTCTGGTCACACACTTAAAACGTATTTACGTGGAGGAAGAACCCACCGATTGTATGCGGCAAGTGACACAACAACTTCTGTGCCTTTTGGGACTAGTATTTCGCTGATCATATCTCCGGATCGTGTGAGAATTGGCTTGGAAAGGGGAAGCATGTCATCTTGGGCAGCTATTCGCACGGTCTGGTGTTCTATCGGATGAAGCCGCAATCCTTCCTGTAGAGGGGATTAAAACGGCGCATACTAAGGAAACGCTTATTACCTTGATCACCGCATTCAAGTAAGACATGGCCTCCAAATCTGTAACTGTTAGCTGTGAATCGCCGCGTGCATAGACAGCCGCTTCCGTCTTCCTGATCTCATCTCGTAGCTTGGATTGAACTTCGGGGTTCCGCGCAAGTTCCAGTAGTACCCAAGACATAGTACTTGCGGTAGTTTCATGACCCGCGATGAGAAGTGTGCTGCACGCGATGTATTGGTGATACTCAATGAGAATCGTGGAGAAAAACCCACCGCATCTGCGCATACAACTCTTCGTCGGACAGCTTTTTCTTCGCGGTCGCATCCATGTTAGCCTTGACTACGAGATGGTCAACACGACCAGTTGCGAGCAACATAAGGGTGACGTACTGAGGAGAGTAAAGATATCCCGACTACCCTTCCCTTGCAAAAGTGCATCCGCCTTCTCCCGTACTAATTCCTTCGCAACGCGGGTAACCATATCTTTCATATCACGTGCGCGCGCAAGTTGGGGGCTGGATCCATTGTCGGCCATCCATCGGAGGATCCTTACTGGGATATACTTCGAGGCCGCCAAAATGAAAAGTTGCATTGCTGAGGGCAGACCAAAGATGTCATTACTAGGGTGAGGTTACACAATAGCTCTGGCAAATTGAGGGAAGGCTGACAAGTAGTTTTTATACTTCTTTGCAAGGGGATGCAAATCGTCTTGGATAGTACCAA
>JBBPJY010000943.1:0-11439 GCA_038088975.1 Xerocomus cyaneibrunnescens
ACAACTGCAGATCCAGGTCAAGGCTTTGCCAGCCAGGCTGCTGCACTCTTTAAGCTCAAGATGCCCATCAGACTCTTGAACAATCCTATTGCTGCTATGTTCTTCCAACAGCCACCAACATCCATTTTCCCCTTGGTGCTTTTGCTTTTGCTGTTGCCTACACTGACACCATCAACCCAACTCTCCACTACTACCTGGCCTGGGACTGAAGCTAAAGAGGAAGAGGGTGGAGCAGGGATGGTTGATCCATTCTCAATCTTCATTGACCTGTACTCACTAGATGATGATATAGATATGACCCTCCCCAACTTCCCTACACTCTCAGCTCTGTCTGAACCATCGACTGGTGTTACTTCACCTGATAACCATTATTCAGCTCCATCCCACCACCCTTTTTTGTTTTCTGGTCTATCCTTAGGCCCAGTTCTGCTCAACAACAATATCAACATCCTGCCCACTTCATTTGCCAGCATAATTTCACTTAACAACAATTGCATCCCACCCCATTTACCACCTCTTAATCCCAGCCCAGCATTCATTGAGCTGGAAAAATCTGCTGCCTTGCAGAAATCTCATGCTGTCTTGCAGTTCAGTGTGTCAACTCCAGGCATATTGGATGACTTGTCTGACTTGGATAAGTCAATGTCCAGACTCCTTGCCAGCCTTATCCTCAAAAGAAAGACACCAATGCCAGAACCTGCTTTATCTGAAGAGTCCAATTGAAACTGGTTTTTGAAACAACCTAACACCACCACAAGTTCAGCATCTTCACATAAATGTGTGCATGCATCACCAATTGAGCAAGCAGTGTCACAAATAGGTAGTGCTGTCCAGTCAATGCTTGCTTCCATCACATCCGTTCAAATCCAAAGATCAAAGAATTGTGAAACTGACTGTGAACTGAGGCAATGGAGACATCAACTCCACCACCAAGATACTGTAGAGCAGTGTGAGCATGAGCATGAGATATCACAAGAGCAGACTTGCCAGTTGGAGCTTTAACTGGAGCTCCAATGTTTACACATTCAGGAAGAGGCTTTGAAGCATAGTTTGGAAACTGGTGAGGATAGCTCATAACTCTATGTTGTACTATCAATCTATTTATGTGTACCCTTAGTTTTTTTTCCATTGCAGAGAATGCTTGTGGTCTTTGTCCCCAGTACATTATAGCTAGTATGATATACTTTCATGTTTGTAAATACTACTGTAAGTCTTGCACAAGTCTTTGACAAAATTGCTATCCCTCTGTCCTGGCCTGACCCTCAACATTTTGATTTCCATCATTCCAATCTTTAAAATCATCATCATCATCTTGAAAATCTGCCTCTTCCTCAATAGCATAGACATCTGCTGAGTACTTTAGCCCAAGTTGTTCCTCTACTTCAATGATCATGTTATGGAGAACTGTCAAATCAATGGGTTGACTATCAAATCTCTGGGATCTCTGTGCCAACTCCAGTCAGAGGAGAATAGTGAGTACTGAGGTGGGAGGGGTTAGTGACAGGGGTGGACTGGAGGTCTGACAGAGGAAGTGGAGAAGGAGAACTTAGTGAGGATGTCAGTGTAGGACTTATGTGTCATGCCCTTGTATAGGTCTGGGTCCTCATATTTCAGAGATCAGACTAGGACAGTGGAGATAGGGACAGGAGGAAAGGAGAGACAATGAGAAGGAGGGAATTTAGTTGGATTTAGTTGATATTCATACTGAGGGATAGTACAGGATGTATGGAGGTTTATATACAGAGAATGTAAGGTGAAACATGGTAGGCAAGGAGATGAAACATATAAGTGTCAAAGAGAAAGGAGCACATGGTGTGATCAGAAAGCAGGGTAACATATGAGAGTAATATAATGGCAACTGACTCTGCATGGCACCTGTCAAACATGAGGGATGACAAGTCCTGACATGCCTGAAACAAGATAGGATTGCTCTGATGACAAGTGACAGAACTCTGAGATGCGGGGTGGAGGAGTGGACAAGGATACAGATGTAGTGAGGGCAGAGATGGCTGAAGATGGTTCAGAGGGGGCAACATAGGGGTTGAAGGATGGATATGACAGTGCCCCCCATTAAGGCTGAGCCCTTGAGGCACTGGTAAGCAGTAAGTCCGGTCCAGAGCCAATCTGAGAAGGCGGTCAAGCCTCTGTGGAGAGGGTGGACCAGGCAAATAGGGCAGTGTTGCTTACCAGGTGGAGTCCAAATTTTTCTGTGTTGGAGTAAAAGGAGGATAACCATCATTGGAGTTACAACCACAACTTGAACCACCACCACCACCATGTCCAGCAGCAGTGACAGGTCCTCCACCACAGCCTCCACACTCAAAGAACAAGAGGCCCAGCTCCAGGCTCAGCTCCAGAGGCTGGAGCAAGAGTGAGCAGTGTGAGCATGGCATGAGGCCAAAGAGCAACAGCACCAGGAGTGGAAGGAATGAGAGCAGGTGAAGGTGGAGTGGATGCAGAAAGCAGAGGAAATGCATCAGCAACAAGAGCAGAAGGCCAAGGAGAAGTGAAAGGTGTGCAACAATGGTTGTGGCAGGTGGCAACAATACTAACAATGTGACTGGCATAGGCCAGGATGAGGCCCTCTGAGTCAGAGAAGAGTGAGCATGCATGGAAGATGATGGGGCAGAAGCAAAAGGAGTGGGAGGTGGGCCCCTGTGACAGGTGTACAGCATGGGAGGAGGAGCACATGCTGCCACCCCCAGGCATGAAAGGCACCACATGTATAGGGTGTGCATGGACACATGTGCCATGCAAGCAGGATGATGAGGAAGTGGCCCAGCATGGCATGGAGCAGAAGAAGAGATGGGTGTGCCCTGTCATAGAGATCCCGAGAGCAGGGCTGTCACAAAGGCTGGGGACAGCAGAGGGCAAGCAGCTCTGAGTCCTCCACCAGATCACAGAGGCAGTTGAGCAGATTGCCAGTGCCCTGGAAGAGAAGGGGAAGGGAAAAGAGAAGGAGAGAGAAGGGAAAAATGTATAGACTGAGGAGAGGAGAGTAGAGGTAGAAGTACAGGCAGAGGAATCAGAGGAGGAAGAAACAGAGATGGAGGAGAAGACAGATGGAGAAAGATGGATTGGAGGATGAAGACAGAGAAGCAGAGGAGTAGGTAGTAGTACATAAAGTTTCTGTTTTTTTTTTTTTTGTTTTTTTTTGTTTTAATATAGTAAGAAAATTTCAGAGATTAAGAAAAAAAACAAAAGTGAAGGAATCAGAAATCAAACAGAGTAAGAAAATAAGGAGAGGAGTGACTGGAGATGACTCCTTATAGAGCTGGTAGCAGTCCAGGTTTCTTGGAGTACCTCTAGTGGAAGTCTGAGATGAGTTCTGTTGCATTCCCCAACTCCATGGCTAGGAGCCAGGAGGTCTCTTTGTCAGTTCCCTTATAACTGAGCCAATGCACCAGGTACAGGAGTTGGCAGTAATGCCTTCTCCAATCAATCTTGGAGTCAAGGACTTCTGTAATCTTGTACTCTGGCTCTCTGTCCACCTCGATTGGAGGAGGCAGAGGCTGGTCATGGTTTGGTATAGTATTTGAAGTAGAAGGTTCTAACTGGGAGATGTGGAAAGCAGGGTGAACAGAGCAGAGAGAATCAGGGAGACATAATGTAAATGAATGTGTACCCAGTTGGGCAATAATTGGGAAAGGTCCCAGATTTGTCTTGGAAAGTTTTTTAGAAGGTCTAGTAGAGTGGAAGTATTTTGCCCTCACATATACCAGATCTCCAACTCTGAAGTCTGGAGCTGGGCTATGCTTGGCATTAGCTGGGCCTTGATAGCAACACTGCACTGCAAGCATCTCTGATCGGAGGAACTTGTGTAACTATTCAAGGTCAATGATGTAAGCAGATGCTGAGGAGGAGGTTAGAAAATGATTGGAGTAAATGGAGAAGTTTGGGTGATAACCCTTGTTTGCGAAGAACAGTAATACTCCAGTGGTAGCACTCGGAGCATTGTTGTACATGAACTCCACCAGAGGCAGGAGATTGGACCAGTTGTCCTGTTGATAATTATAGTAAACCTGAAGGTACTGCTCTAGTGTCTGGTTAGCACATTCCATTTGTCCATCACCTTCCAGATGATAACTAGAGGTGAAGTGGAGGCACATATCTAGTGCTTTACCTAGGGATTTGAAGAAGTGAGATACAAACTCGAAGCCCCAGTTGGAGGTGATGTGGGAGGGAACTCCATGCTTGCAGAAGACATTGATAAGGAATAACTATGCAAGGTCAGCAGAGGAAATGGTATCATGGGTAGGGATGAAAATGGCTTGTTTTGATAACCTGTCAATTACCACTAGGATAGTGGTGAAGCCTGCCGAAGCAAGGAGATGCTCTATGAAATCCATGGAGATGGAGTTCCATGGCTTCTCTAGAATAGGGAGCTGTTTGAGGAGGCTGTATGGGCGATGCCTAGGGGTTTTAGCACAAGCACAGGTTGTACAAGAACTAACATAATCTTTTATGAATGTCTGGATGCCTGGCCAGGTATACTCTTGACGGATGAGTTCCAGAGTATGGTTTTGACTGAAGTGGCCCACAGTAGGATGATCATAGAAAATCTGGAGGATCCAGAGTTGGAGATCACCCTATTCCAGGACATAGATATGGCTATCATGGAGGAGGAAGCCTTCTGGAGAGATGGTCCAGTAAGGGTTGTGGTAGGTACAGCAGAAAGGAGGAGAGATGTGACAAGATCATTGGAAGGAGAGGAGAGGATGTCAGAACAGAGTTGCTTGATGTCAAGGAGAAATGAGGCCTGGAGGACCAGAGCTGTGAGATGAGTAGCTTGAAGGAATGCAGTGAGTTGGTCCTGTGTAAAGATGGATCTGTTATTGTCAGGGTTAACACAAGCGTAGTCCTTGTCCCCTTCTTTAGGGTAGACATCCCAACATCTAGTCAGTGCATCAGGCTTCACTCCAAGCTTGCCTGGGTGATACTGTACCACTAGATTGAATTGGCAAAGGTATTCCGACCAGTGGGCTTGCTGGTGGGTAAGCATTTTGGTAGAGGTGAAGTATTCAAAATTCTTGTGATCCATGAAAACAGAGATCAGAGTTTTGGAGCCTTCAAGGTAGTGTCACCACTGATTAAAGGCTTCAAAAATGGCTAGGAGTTCCTTATCATGAGTATCATAATTCAGTTCAGCATCACAGAGAGAACAAGAATAAAAGGCTATAGGGTGTAAGTCATTATCTGGAGTAGAAATGGAAAGAATTCCTGCGATAGCATAATCAGAAGCATTAGTTTCAACAATCATCAGAGTATCTGGAATCCAGTGGACTAGCACCAGAGTGGATGTGAAGGCAGCCTTAAGGCCCTGGAATTCCTTCCAGCAGTCCTCAGAGAAGTTCCAAGGAGCACCTTTACAAGTAAGATGGGTTAGTGGAACAACAATATTAGCATAATTGTGAATGAAGTGATGATAGAAATTGGCAAAACTGAGGAAAGACTGAATGTCCTTGTCCTTCCTGGGCTCAGGCCAATCCACTATAGCTTTGATTTTATCCTTGGCCATAGCAAGACCAGAGGGAGTGAGCATATATCTGAGGTACTCAGCAGAGTTGGAGTGCCACTTGCACTTCTCTGGCTTCAGGTATAACCCATTAGCTCAGAGTTGTCAGAGTACCTCCCAGACATGCTTCCAGTGGGAGGTGAGGTCTTGGGAGTAAATTAGGATGTCATCTAGATAGACCACAACAGAGACATCTAGCATATCAGAAAAAATACTATTGATGAACCTTTGAAAGGCTGCTGGAGCATTAGTAAGTCCAAAGGGCATAACCAACCATTCAAATGATCTGTAGTGGGTCCAGAATGTAGTTTTCCACTTGTTGCCTTTGGCAATGCGGACCAGGTGGTACACATGCCAGAGATTGAGCTTAGTGTAGACCTTCACTCTGCTCAGAGCATCAAGGAGGTCAGCAGTGTGTGGAAAAGGATAGCAGTCTTTCTTGGTGATAGCATTGAGGCCATGGAAGTCAACACAGAGATGGAGAGATCCATCCTTCTTTTTGATGAAGAGCATTGGAGCAGCATGGGGCAAGCTAGAGGCTCAAATAAAGCTTTTGTTCAGGTGCTCATCGATGAAGTCATGGAGGGTTTATTGTTCAGTAGGGGATAGGAAGTAGAGCTTTTCAATTGGAGAAGAGGTGCCTTCCTCCAGTTTGATCTTGAGGTTGAAAGGACAATGAGATGGTAGGGTATCTGCCTTTCTTTTGCTAAAGACATCTGTGAAATCATGGTACTCCAGAGGAAGTCCAGAGAGATCTATGGGTTCCTCAGAGAGATTGGAAATGGAGGCAGAGCGTGCCTTGGCGTCCTCAAGATTCTGAAGTTTCATGGTGAATTAAACTGAGCTTTCCATCTTGCATGCTCATGCAAATGCAGCAGCATTGATGAAAGAGATGGGAGGGCATCGGAGTCTGTCAAATCAATGGGTCAGACTATTGAATCTCCAGGATCTCCATGCCAACTCTGGTTGAAGAAGGACAGCAAATACTAAGGTGAGAGGAGTTAGTGATGGAGGTGGACTGGAGGTCTGACAGAGGAAGTGGGAATGGAGGACTTAGTGAGGACATTGGCATAAGACTTATGGGTCATGCCCTTGTATAGGTCCAGGTCCTTGTATTTCAGAGATCAGACTAGGAAGATGAGGATAGGAACAGGAGAGAAGAAGGGACAATGAGGAGGGGGGAATGTAGTCGGATTTAGTTGATATTCATACTGATGAATAGTACAGGATGTATGGAGGTTTATATACAGAGAATGTAAGGTGAAACATGGTAGGCAAGAAGATGAAACATATAAGTATCAAAGAGAAAGGAGCATATGGTGCAATCAGAAAGCAGGATAACATATGGAAGTGATACAATGGCAACTGACTCTGCATGGCACCTGTCAAACATGAAGGATGACAAGTCCTGACATGCCTGAAATGAGATAGGGATGCTGTTAAACTATGGTCAGATGAACTCTGAGGAACTCTGAAGAGGCAGAGTTGTGAGGGGGTTAGATGGGACTTTGGCTTCACCTTATGTGGTGTGCCCTTGCAAGGGATTCAATGTCCCAAATTTGTGGATGGAGGGTTAAAGGTCAGAGGGTGGTCAGAGTAGTTGCACAGCAACTTAGAGAGCTGAGGTCTAATGGAGAGAACATCAAGTTCAATTGATATTTGAACTGCAGGAATACAGGGCGGAATCTACAGAGTTTATATACAGGGGGAAATCAGATGACTAAGTCTGGAGTTGGAGAGAACTATGTACTGGAATGTCAAAAGCTGAGTAATACCAGAGTGCAGCCTTAGAGCTGTGCTGATTGGTAATGGAGTTCTGAGTAAGCAGAGAAAGGAACATAAGTAGATGAGTAACAGAGTTAGAACAAGAAGAGAGTCAGAATAGTTTACTAAAGGTCAGAGTCTGAGTAGTGTATCTGAGGGAGAAACAGGAGAACAGACTAGAGGTCATAGCAGAGTTGGTCTGGAAGGACTGGAGATGGACTTGTGAGTCTAGGATATGACAGGTGCTCTAATGACTAGTGGCAGATCTCTGAGACATGGGGCAGAGGAGTGGATGAGAATATGGATGTAGTGAGGGCAGAGATGGCCAGAGATGGTTCAGAGGGGGCAATGTAGGGGTTGGAGAATAGATATGACAGTGCCCCTCCATTAAGGCTGAGCCCTTGAGGCACTGGTAAGCAGTAAGTCCAGTCCAGTGCCAATCTGAGAAGGTGGTCAAGCTCCTGTGGAGAGGGTGGACCAGGTGAATAGGGTGGTGTCGCTTATCAGGTGGAGTCCGAATTTTGCCACATTGGAGTAAAAAGAGGATAATCATTGTCAGAGTTATAACCACTACTTGAACCACAACCACCACCACCATGTCCAGTGACAGAAACAGCAGCAGGTCCCCCACCCTGCCCCCATCATTTGAAGAGCAAGAGGCCCAGCTTTGGGCACAGCTCTGACAGCTGGAGCAGCAGAGGGAGCAAGAGTGAGCAGTGCAAGCATGGCACAAAGCTGAAGAACGAAAATGCTGGGAGTGGGAGGAGTGAGTGAGGATGGAGGTGGAGTGGATGCAGAAAACAGAGGAGGTGCATCAGCACAGAGAGCAAGAGGCCAAGGGGAAGAAAAAGGTGTGCAACAAAAACATGGCCCATGGTGGAGGTGCTAACACAAAAGCAGGTGCATGTCAAGTCCCCCAACTCGGAGAGGAGTGGCTGCGAGCAGGAGACAATGGGGCAAAAGCAGAAGGAGCAGGATGAGGGGCCCTGCGACTGGTGCATGAAACAAGAGGCGGAGTGTGTGCCCCCACTGCCAGGCATGAAGGGGACTGCATGCATGGGGTGCGCATGGGCGCACATGCCATGTAAGTGGGGTGGTGAGGAGATGACTGGTGGAGGCAAGTGCAAGAAAAGGCAAATGCACCCCATTGTGGAGATCCTGGTGGTGGGGTCATTGTGAGAGAAAGGGACCATGGAGGAGGAGCACATCTGGGTGCTCCACCAGATTGTGAAGGCAGTTGAGAGGATTGCCAGTGCCCTGGAGGAGAAGGGAAAAGGAGAAGAGAAGGAGAAGGAGAAGAAGGGAAAGGAAGTACAGACAGAGGAGAGAGGAGTAGAGGTAGAAGTACAGGCAGAGGAGATGGAGGAGGAGGAAATGGAGATGGAGGAGACAGAAACGGAGACAGAGGAAGATGGATCAGAGGACAGAGACAGAGAAGTGGAGGAGTAGGTAGTAGTACATAGAATTTTTTTTTTTGTTTTTCTTTTGTCTTTGTCTTTTAACATAGAAGAAGTGTTTTTGGAGATCAAGAGAGAGGCAAGAGTGAACAAAGATCAGAATTCAACAGAGTAAGAAAATAAGGAGGAAATAAAGAGAGGAGTGACTGGAGATGACTCCCTATGGAGCAGGTAGCAGTCTGGGTTTCTTGGAGTACCTCCAGTGGAAGTCTGAGATGAGTTCTGTCATGTTCCCCAGCCCCATGGCTAGGAGCCAGGAGGTCTCTTCATCAGTTCCCTCATAACCAAGCCAATACACCAGGTATAGGAGTTGGCAGTGATGCCTTCTCCAATCAATCTTGGAGTCAAGGACTTCTGCAATCTCATACTCTGGCTCTCTGTCCACCTTGATCAGAGGAGGTGGAGGCTGGTCATGGTTTGGTATAGTATTTGGAGTAGAAGGTTTTAACTGGGAGATGTGAAAAACAGGGTGAACAAAGCAGAGAGAATCATGGAGACGTAATGTAAATGAATGTGTACCCAGTTGGGCAATAATAGGGAAAGGTCTCACATTTTTCTCAGAAAGTTTTTTAGAAGGTCTAGTAGAGCAGAAGTATTTTGCCCTCACATATACCAGATCTCCAACTCGGAAGTCCAGAGCTGGGCTATGCTTGGCATCAGCTGGGCCTTGATAGCAGCACTGCACTGCAAGCATCTCCGATCAGAGAAACTCATGTAACTGTTCAAGGTCAGTGATGTAAGCAGATGCTGAGGAGGTTAGAGAATGATTGGAGCAAATGGAGAAGTTTGGGTAATAACCCTTGTTTGCAAAGAATGGTGATACTCCAGTAATAGCACTTGGAGCATTATTGTAGGCAAACTCTGCCAGAGGCAGGAGATCCAACCAGTTGTCCTGTTGATAATTACAGTAAACCTGAAGGTACTGCTCTAGTGTCTGGTTAGCACATTCCATTTGTCCATCACCTTCCGGATGATAACTAGAGGTGAAGTGGAGGCGCATATCTAGTGCTTTACCCAGGGATCTGAAGAAGTGAGATACAAACTTGAAGCCCCAGTTGGAGGTGACATGGGAGGGAACTCTGTGCTTGGAGAAGACATTGATAAGGAATAGCTGTGCAATGTCAGTGGAGGAAATGGTATTGTGGGTAGGGATGAAAATGGCTTGTTTTGATAACCTGTCAATTACCACTAGGATGGTGGTGAAGCCTGCCAAAGCCAGAAGATGCTCTATGAAATTCATGGAGATGGAGTTCCATGGCTTCTCCAAGATAGGAAGCTGTTTGAGGAGGCTGTACAGGTGATGCCTAGGGGTTTTAGCATGAGCACAGGTTGTACAAGAACTAACATAATCTTTTATGAATGTCTGGATGCCTGGCCAGGTATACTCTCGATGAATGAGTTCCAGAGTATGGTTCTGACTAAAGTGGCCCATGATAGGGTGATCAAGAAAGGTCTGGAGGATCTGGAGATGGAGGTCACCCTGTTTCAGGATGTAGATACAGCTATCACAAAGGAGGAAACCTTCTGGAGAGATGGTCCAGCAAGGGTTATTGGTAGGTAGAGCAGAAAGAAGAGGAGATGTGACAGAATTGTTGGGAAGGGAGGAAAGGATGTCAGAGTGGAGTTGCTTGATGTCAATGAGGAATGAGGCCTGGAGGACCAGAGCTGTGAGATGAGTAGCTCAGAGGGACACAGCAAGTTGGTCCTGTGTAAAAATGGGTCTGTTATTGTCAGGGTTAACACAAGCATAGTCCTTGTCCCCTGCTTTAGGGTAGACATTCCAATGTCTAGTCAGTGCATCAGGCTTCACTCCAAGCTTGCCCAGGCAATGCTGTACTGCTAGATTGAATTGGCAAAGGTATTCCAACCAGCAGGCTTGCTGGTGGGTAAGCATTTTGGTAGAGGTGAAGTATTCAAGATTCTTGTGGTCCATGAAAATGGAGATCAGAGTTCTGGAGCCTTCAAGGTAATGTCGGCACTGATTAAAGGCTTCAAAAATGGCTAGGAGTTCCTTATTGTGAGTATCATAATTCAGTTCAGCATCACAGAGAGAACAAGAATAAAAGGCCACAGGGTGTAAGTCATTATCTGGAGTAGAAATGGAAAGGATTCCTGTGATAGCATAGTCAGAAGCATCAGTTTCAACAATCATCAGAGTATCTGGAATCCAGTTGACTAGCACTGGAGTGGATGTGAAGACAGCCTTAAGGTCCTAGAAGGCCTTCCGGCAGTCCTTAGAGAAGTTCCAAGGAGCATCTTTACAAGTAAGATGGGTTAGTGGAACAACAATATTAGCATAATTGTGAATGAAGCAACAATAGAAATTGGCAAAGCCAAGGAAAGACTAAACATCCTTGACCTTCCTGGGCTCAGGCCAATCCACTATGGCTTTGATTTTATCCTCAGCCATAGCAAGACTGGAGGGAGTGAGCATATATCTGAGGTACTCAACAGAGTCTGAGTGCCACTCACACTTCTCCAGCTTCAGGTATAGCCCATTAGCACGGAGTTGTTGGAGTACTTCCTGGACATGCTTCTGGTGGGAGGTGAGGTCTTGGGAGTAAATTAGGATGTCATCTAGGTAGACCACAACAGAGACATCTAGCATATCAGCAAAAATACTATTGATAAGCCTTTGAAAGGCTGCTGGAGCATTAGTAAGTCCAAAAGGCATAACCAACCATTCAAATGATCCGTAGTGAG
>JBBPJY010000946.1:0-11427 GCA_038088975.1 Xerocomus cyaneibrunnescens
GTCTATCCTGGACTTACAAGCCCATTCCCAGTCCTTTTAGATCAACTCCACTATGATCTCCAGTCTGTTTTTCCATTTCTCATTCCTTTTTTACTTACCTTACTCAGACTCTGACCTTAGTGAAGTATGAATGCTGTCGGTGTATGGTGTTGAAGTCGCCAACCACCGACAGAAGGGATGGGCGCGGTGGCACTGCACGGCTAGGAGTGAACACCGCGGACGAAAATCAGTCAGGTAACGATTTGTGCACGTTAAGGGGCGCGGCATCTTCCCAATCATGTCTAGGGACCGTCGGGTGTTCTTCTCGCCTAGACTGAACAGCCCTCGAAAAAAAATTGCCAGGGACCATTACTAGTCAGCAATTGTACAAAAGGTCATCCATGCAAGCACATGCATAGTACATAACAGCATACACATCTGAGGTCAGGTCCGAAATGGTGTAGACCATGTGGACCATGGAGCACAAGCACAATGACGCGCCACAGTCCCACGCCGGAATGATTGTCGGGATCAAACGCTTGTTTCTGAATCTACACCACCATTGGCGTTGTAAAGGTCAATCAATTAAAAACCCAACCCCTGGCCGTCGGCACAGGCTAAGTAGGCTAGACATGGCGGCGACTCTCTCGCAAATGCGTCGTCAAGCCATTCCTGAAAAGCCGCTCCAAGATCGCCTCACCGGTGGTTCCGTGATGAGCACCTGCCAAGCTACACCGAGCAAAGCGGATACCCATCTTCGGCTCGACTCAACTCGATCTCCTTACCGATCTGGGCGCCACTGGTTGTCGCTTGCGAACAGAAAATGAAAACAATTATTGTATGAAGTGAACGCATACACACCAGTACCGAGTGCTTCGATGGCTTCTTCTGATCTGCGGTTCCGAGGACATATGTAATGTCACGTACTTTTGTTACCCGTGGAAGCCGGCAAGCTTGACTGAGGCGTCGAGAGCTGCATTGCCTCGGCTCCGACGTTCTTCAAGCAAATGAAGATTGGAGCAAGCACTTCTCCGAGATCTAAACAACTGCCGGAAACACCAGGCTATATATCGGGCCGCGTGGATCGCATAGTACACCCGTTGAAGAAACATAGAGAGTCATACACCGCACTCGAACATCATGCGAATTGTTCAAAGACCTACGTGGATGAACGGAAGCCACTCGACAAACGAGGCCCCACGTTCACGAAGACGGCCCACAGCATCGTGCAGCCTCCCGATAATCCGGCGTCATGCCGATCCGGAAGAGCTGCTCATCCACATCCTTGGCGACAAGGGGCGCAACGCGACCGCTGATGGACCACATCGTTGCTATGACGCCCCCGTATCCTGCAAACAGCGTCCTTGCAGCGATATGGACCGCTTCGTCAGAGAGGCGCTTGTTGCCCATCGCAGTCTGACATGCGGAGGAAACGCGAGCCCACCACGAGGACGCGACAACGCAAAGATGTCTGGTAGTGTCAAGCGTCGTTGATTGACGAGATAGAGTCCACTGCTGATGGACCTCATGGGATCTTAGATGCCATGGCAAGCAAAGTGCACCCAGTCCGCAGCCTCTATCAAAGCAAGCACCTCCACAGTTCCAACACACGGTTCCAAAAGGGTGATCTGAGCTGCTGATTGCAAGTTCCTGATGACTGTCCTGATGTGCTCCAGCTCTGTGTGCACACCCGGAAGAGGGGATTGGCCGTCTGAAGGTGCCTGGGTAACAGCTAAAACACGGAAATCACTTTTGGAGGTTGTGTGGTGGCGTGAGGCTGCTGAGGCTGGGAACGTATGACGGGATGACGAAATCGAATACTTTCTGCCCTGGCTCCGAGTACTGATCACCATAAAGACCAGCGGCGTGTATAGGAAGGAACGTAAAAGGTCCCGTTGGACACCAAAAAATGCGTGATAGCTCCCCTGAGGTCTATTCAAGGACGCCGATGAACGACTGGCTGCAGACTCAGCAACGCTGTGACGTACTGAAAAGCCTAGGACGTCGAGGACAGGTTTGACGACGCCTATCCACAGGCTGGATAAGATGAGTTCCCAGCAGAATTGCCGCCTTGATGCACGTCTCCCGTCTATACCATCACATGGGATGCCACGTGCGTGACCAAGCAAGCTGGAAGACCCTGGCATCGCTCGAAAGGGAAATTAGGAAGCGAGACATGAATGATATTCTCCTGGTCCGCAACAATGATCAACGCATCGGAACGGGCTTCCGCAGCATTGAGGATGACCGCCGGTCCAGAATGTGCGGTGGCACGGAGCTGAGAGAACTGCTTGTGGAGGAGGAATTGCTCAAAGCCCGGACATCCGCGAATTGTCTGTAAAAGCCCATCTCGTTCGATTACGAGTGCACATTGCCTATCGGTTTCTTGTTGCAGGGACGGGAGTGGACGCTGATCGGTGCTTCGAGTCGGCGCCGAGAATGATGACAGGCATCGGTTGCGAGCCTCTCTAGCCTGCACCAACGCAGCTGTCAGTGACAGTTGCTGAAGTAGACAGGCATGATCTGGGTGAGCAGACAGCAACTCGTTAAAAGAGCCACGAAGCTGGAATATCTCGCCCACACAACCGAGCGTCCCTGTTCAAGCCACTCCACTGCAAGTTCGGGGTTTCCCAAGCCAAGAGCTGTCGCTGCCCCTTCCTGTACCATATTGGTACCTTGCATGAGTTCATGATAACGTCGTGTAAGAAGAAACCCTATCCACGCAAGCCGAGGAGGAAACTGATTGCAGTTGCATATGCGTCGAGGAGAGAGTGATATCCCAGAAGACGAGCGTGTGAAATCCATTGCTGCGATGCGTGAAATCGACCAGTGATCGGGCCAGTGGAGACACGAGCAGCATTAGAGTAATGCGAAATTACTTGATCAATGTCATCCGGATCACTAAGGCAACAGACACGAGTAACGAGCGCATCGGTAAGGTTTCCGAGTTGTCCCTGGACATTGATTGCTCGAGGTCATTTAGTCCGTCGGGACGCTGAAAACGAATGAGGAGAGAGAGGCCAAGAATGCTCAGATAGTGAAGTTTCTCAATCGGGGGCGAGCTGCAATACAGTAGAGATAGATTCTTCCAGGTCATCAAATTCGCCGAGACGTCGAAAACGATCGAGAAGGGAGTTGGGATGTCTGCTCAGATATCCAGGTTTGGTGGCATGACTGTCAGGGGTGAGCCGTATAGCTTCCTTCTGCCTCGAAATTGACCTTTCAAGATCGCTCAACTCCCCGAGACGATAGAATCGATATAATAATGCCAACGCAAGATTCGCTGATCTTTCAGCATAACAGCAATCTGAAACTGGAGTACTCTGGGCACCTTCCAATTACCTTTTGGAGGTCGGCTAGGTCGCCGAACTGGCTGCAGAACGTGAAGAGATCGTTCTTTTCCGAATCTTCTAGTGGAACGAAATACTGTTATATTGGTGACTGGTCATGTCCTTGACCTAGAGTCACCTGACATCCAGTGCGCCGTATTCTACGCTGTTGGATAGGTCGATGAGTGAGCTTAGGGCACCGCGTAGAAACCTACTGTTATAGTACTGCATAAATCTGATGAATCATATCGCCACTGTCCCTTGGTGCTGCATATCATAATTTAGAGCGGGAAACAAAGACGATGAAGAATGGAGAGACCCTACCTGCCTAAGGTGCCGCTCTTTAATGTATATGTCACTTTACAAGGCTGTGGAGGTCGAGCATCGCGCAGTGCTATTGCAAACGTACTTCGGAACGTTCCGGCGCCAAGTTGAATACAAACACCGCCCACACCATTAGCAAGGTTGGGCGGACACGACCGGTGTGGCGGATTATGATGCGCAGCGGGTACCGCATATGCAGTGAGTTCCAGGACACGCAGTAGTACGAGTTTGGTTAAATCGGACCTGAATAGAACCTTATAAGGTGTCCGACTTGCAATCAGCAGAAACCTTGCTTGACGGTTGTTAGTTGTGGCAGTACAGAGGTCCACTCGTCGTATGTCAGTAAATGCCGTGCATAGCTCCCACCATTATGGGGGCAAAAGAAGCAGGATAATAAATATCAGGAAAGGAGGCAGCGAACTTGGAGTTGCTAGCGTGTTGGCATCGTTCAGGTCGTTGCTGGGTTGAAGGGTAGTTCACTACCTTCGTTCAGACGCGATTGCGTCAAGGATATGCGCGTCGCAGTCTCAGGTACCTGTTAAGAAGACTTAGTTCTATTCAGGGGTCATTCAATGGTATAATTTGAACGCGTGCGTTTCCAAGGTCGCCTAGCCCAGCATCGCACTACTTTCCTTAGCCCGTGACGCCCACCATCGCCGCTCTCCCCGTGTCACGGAACGTCTCCAACGCCCTCCACGCCGCCCCCGACCTCATACTCTCTCTCGCCAATCTCACCCCCTCCCTATACTCCCCCGCCATGCCGGCCACGACCAACAGCGCCGCCGCATTCATCAGCACGAACTCTTCTACGGGCCTCAGCGCCTCGTCCAGCGCCCCCTTCTCGCCGTCGCGCACGGCCAGCAGTAGCCGCCTTAGCGTCGCCGCGTTCTCCACCGCGCCTTCGCCCGCCACATCCGTGAGCGGATGCGTCCCAAGTCCAAAGTCCGCCGGGCAGAGCGTCGTCTCCGTGATCGACCCATCGCGTGCGAGCGCCCACGCGTGCGTTGGCCCCGCACAACTGATCTCGTCGAGGCCCTCTGCGCCACACACGACGAGCGCGCGCACGACACCGCTATCCCGGAGCGACTCGGCAAAGGGGCGCCCGAGGGCACGGTCGGCGACGCCGAGGACCATGCCGCGCGGGCGGGCAGGGTTGAGGAGCGGGCCGAGGACGTTGAAGAGGGTGCGGAAGGGGAGGGCCTTGCGGTGCGGTACGAGGAGCGTGAGCACGGGGTGGTACTGCGGCGCGAGGAGGAAGGTGAACGGGATGCGCGCGATGCGCGTGGGGGCGTCTGCGTTCGGGGGAACGAAGACGCAGCCGAGGGCTTGGAGCAGGTCTGCAGAGCCCGAGGAGGAGGTCGATGCGCGGCTGCCGTGCTGATAGTGTGACGACATGTACGTTAGCGGGGATGGAGAGGTGTGGGATCGGGGTGGTTTGACGTACCTTGACGACACGCGCGCCTGCGCCGGCTGCGACGATGGCAGCAGCTGTGCTGACGTTGAATGTGTTGTGTCCATCCCCGCCTGTTCCAACGATGTCGACGACAAAGTCCTTGTCGTCGTCCTCGACTACCGCCTTGAGCGCTCGAGCGCGAAGTACCTCGGCAGCTGCTGCGAGACATTCAGGGCGTCGCTCTACCCGGTGTATGTGCATCGCAGCAAGGAAGGCGCCGATTTGCGTTGGGGAAACGACATCCGGCGTAAAGAGGTGTCCAAGGGTGAGTTTGAGGTCGTCTGGGGTAAACGACTCTGGTGTCTTGACGAGCTTTTCCAGCAGCGGTTTAAACTTGTCGGATGTATACGCAGCCATCGCGATGGATGATTCCAAACGCGAGCGCGGGGGTGGACGGGTGACTCATATAGTCCGCAAATGTTAGGACGAACGTGGACTAGAGGCGGCCATCACGATGGCAGAGTTTCTACGACGCCACGATCACACACGGCAATTATTCAAACTATAGATCAAGATGTCCTCCGCCCCAACCTTCATCAGCTCGTCCATCACCTGCGCACTCTCCTTTTTCACAACCATCGCGCTCACGTCAACCCAGTCCGTGTTCTCCAGCGGGCTGATTGTCGGTGCCCTCCGTCCAGGCGTGATCTCGATTGCACGGGGGAGCGCCTCGCGCGAGATGTTGTACGAGCACACGACGTATTTATCGGCGGCGACGACGCCGGCGATACGGCTGGCGATGATGTTGATCAGCGGCGTGTGATTCGCGCGCGAAGGCGCGTTGGACTTGATGAGAACCGCTTCAGTCTCGAGGAGCGTCGCGATGGCATGCAGTCCCGCCGCACGCATCGTATCGCCCGATTCTATCCAGTGTATCCATCATCAGATCAGTGTGGATTTCGGCGTCGATACATACCCACGAGGTCCACTGGACGATGGAGGCGTCAGTCCGGCAAAACACCTTCCACTGCGACCACTCACCGATCCCATCCGCCAGCCCCAACGCACACGCCGCCTCCACGCTCCCTCCAATGTACTGAATCCTCGTCCGATGGTCCCCGACCAACGCCAACCGGTCGTCCAACTGCCCGAAATACTCGCCCGCCAAGACCTCGAAGCTCGTGACGACGCGCCTCCCAGCGAGGTCCTCGACCGTCTTGATCTCGGAGCGCTCTGGTACTTGGACTTGGAGCGCACATTTTCCAAATGCGAGGCGCTGGATTTCTGTGATCTTGTCTTGCATTTTGGCTTCGAGGATGACGTCGTGGCCTGTGATGCCGAGATCGACGTTACCGTTGCCGACGAAGGAGGGGATGTCCGCAGCGGGGAGGAAGACGCTGTGCACCGTGTCAGAATCAAAAAGATGGCGTAGGATAGCGAGCGGTGCGGGTGGGCTTACAGTGTGATGGGGTGGTTCATCACGAGGCATACATCGAGGCGATTTGACCGGCGGAATTGAATGTCGGC
Organism: Xerocomus cyaneibrunnescens; assembly: GCA_038088975.1. Taxonomy (NCBI): domain Eukaryota; kingdom Fungi; phylum Basidiomycota; class Agaricomycetes; order Boletales; family Boletaceae; genus Xerocomus; species Xerocomus cyaneibrunnescens. The sequence continues at coordinate 6,553 of JBBPJY010000946.1, forward strand.
ACCTGATGGATTCCATCAGTCCTCGTGTGCACCGTTTTGTATGATATGTCTACATCGATGTCGACGCACGTACCTGCGAGTAACTGCAAGCATCGTTCGTGCAGTCGACCTGTACGAGGTGATCAGCATGCCATGGACGTCGCGCGGGTCAGATGTACCTTTTTTCGGGATGGCAAAGAGCAGACGGCCGTTGAGCGCTTCGACGTCTAATAGAGACGTCGAGATAACATAGACAAAGAGCTTGGAGGGGCTCACTCATAGCAAAATAGTCGGTTCAGACACTTCGAGGTTGGTGCCGAGATTTGAGAGGTGACTCTTATCGTATGCATGTCAGGTGCGCTTGCCCAGTCTGGAAATCGCAAACGTTTCATCCACACTGCGAGCTCGGCCGAAGACGATGACCAACGTGCAGGACGAGGTCCATTTGTCGTCTCTGCAAAGTCCGAGTCGTTACTGGGCAACACGCAATTCATTTTACATGCCACCAATCATGCACATGTCCCTCGTCAAGCATCCAAACACTGATCCCATTGTCAATCGTCTGCGAGTCCACGCGCACCCCTCAAAAGTTGTTTAACCGACTAATCATCAGAAAACAGGATCGGCCGAACACTAGTGGCCCAACCCATGGTCTGGTCGGTTCTCCGAGGTCTGTCCAGTGCCTACTCACGTCTCGCCGTCGACATGCGCGCAGCCAGCTGCGCTAGGAGACATTCTGGATATCTCATGTCGAAGTACACCCGTGTTGGTCGTCGTGCAGACTTGAGCAAAGATGCGACTACTCTTGTTCTTCATCAGTGAAGATTGTGCACAAGCGTGCATGCGGGAGTCAAGATTCATTCATTGAGTAGAGTGGCAGCATCATCAAGTGAAAGAAAATGAAAGTCGTACCAGAGAGCAGGACTTTACTAGCGTAGTGTAGTATTCAAACTCCGACTTGTAGATGGTGGAATGACGCGGCCTATTGCTAGCATCTGCGGACACGGCTGGTCTGATGCTCGACATGGACGCCATCGCCCACCCCACCCAGAGACAATTCAACCCCTACTCAGACAACGGCGGCACCATCCTCGCCATCGCTGGCGCTGATTTTACCGTCATTGCGGGCGACACCAGACAGAGCGAAGGCTTTAGCATCCAGACGCGATATGCCCCAAAGGTCTTTCCGTTGTACGCGTCATGCTCCCCATCCTAGACCACGTCTGTTCACTCCTTCAACAGGACAGATCGTGCGGTGCTCGCCGTGAATGGCTTTGCGGCAGACGGAAACATGTTTGTCAAGAGAGTCAAGCAGCGTCTGGAGGCACGTCCGTCTTCCTGGTTCTCAGTGTATCCTCACCCCCTTTCCCCCGTAGTGGTACCGTCACGCCCACTCCAAAGACATGCCCCTTCGTGCCATTGCACGGTTGATCCAGACGATGCTCTATGCCCGACGATTCTTTCCCTATGGCGTGTACAACATCCTCGGTGGCATCGAGGAAGACGGTGCGTTAGCCACGTCTCCCTTCACTTCCCCTCTCATCCCCAAGGTCAGGCACCGGTGCGGTCTACTCGTTCGATCCCGTCGGTTCATACGAGCGCGAGGCCTGCCGGGCAGCAGGCGCGGCCCAGGCCCTCGTCCAGCCCTTCTTGGACAATCAGGCATGTCAACCCTCCTTTCTCGTCTCCATCTCTAATCCTTTACCGACCTGTGCCCGCCCCGCTGCAGGTCTATTTCAAGAACCAACTATCCGCTCCAGGGACGTCGCATCCGGCACACTTGCCTTTGCCGACGATCCTGTCGATCGTGATTGATTCGTTTACGAGCGCGACCGAGCGCCACATCGAGGTCTCTGGTTTCTGGTTTGTTGGTCCACCCCGTGCTGAATGTATCGCTCTCTAGGTCGGCGATGGCCTCGAAATGTATATCGTGCTCGCCAAGGACCGAGGCGTGCAGGGTTTGGAGGACGTACGGGGCGTGCAGGAACTTACGGTGACGGAGGAGGGCGAGCGTGTGTTTGTCCTTCGGAGAGACTTGAAGAAGGATTGAAAACGTGGCGACCGACTCGAAAGAGAGCATCGTCAACGAGAATCACCACTGTTGTATCGTACATGCCAATTATACGTCTGAACTACCCCGTCGTAAACGGATGGGCTCGTAGGTACTATGATAGGTAGTACTGAATGAGAGTTGCCTTTCTTGACATGGTCCCACCATAATCGGCTCACCGCTGAAACTCTTTCCTTTTTTGTAGTTCAACTGACTGCCGTTATACTTGGGGTTTCTGCCGACTGCAAGCTGGCATTTCCAAGTTGTAACAAAATTGCGAGTTGCAGAACATCCAAATGTGCTCTCTCGTGGTTGCTGTGAAAAAGCGCCAGCTTGAAATGCAACGGTCTCAGAGACAAGAGTGTGTAAATAGGGACAAACACAGTACTTGCCTTTCGTTGTCCTTGTCAGTGTCCGCCTCTCCGCCGTGCCAGCACTCCTCCCCCTCTGGCCATGTTCCTCATTTCCCTCCTTTCGCTCCTTCTCGCCGCACCTGCATTCGGTCAGGACATCGTTTACGACGCAGCGCACAATGTCACGACCATCCCTGGTACGTGGTCTTCGGGAAGCCAAGCCGTTGTCACTGGCCCAGTCAGTCCTCGAGATGTTCTCCACATTCCTGTCATTCACACGGTGCTCTGCAGGGCTTTGCACAACCTGCCAACGAATCGTTCGTCTACCCGCCAACGACTGGCATATCTTACTCCTTGTGAGTCGCTTCCCGACGTCGAGCGTTGCAAGCTGAGCGTGTGTGCAGCACTGCGGATGGTTACTACGAAATCGCGCGGTACCGGATGAAGGGAAACGGTGACCGACGCTCTCCCTACGCTACCCGGATCTTGCACTCATCTGCGTTCCACCAGGCACCCAACCCAACTGCATCACCGGTGTCATGAACTGGTGTCACGGCACCTACGAGCTCGTCTCCAACGGATCCATCATCCTCACCCCCTTTGGCGACGGTTACCAACAAATACAAGATCCCTGCGCACCCGTCTCCAACTTTATCGAAAACTACAACGACACCGAGCTCTACATACAGTGGAACATCTATCTGGATGCGGTAAAAGGGTATACCTTACAGATGTATCAGTTTGATGGGACTCCCCTGCCACCGATGTGGCTTCTCACGGCGTCGCCTAACATGTTGCCGACACAACTCTTGCGGAACGTGACGCACACGGCCAAGAGTGCGGCGGTCCTCCTTAAGAACGCTGGCGAGCGCAGAAGGAGCGCATCCACCTTGACTGGCGTGTTGTCGCTCGTGGCAGGACTCGGCGTCGCATCGTTGCTACTCTGATGACGCGGACACGTTCCGGAGGGTGATGGGACTTGCTTCTTTTCCGCGAAGTGCCTCGCTTGCATATACGACGGCCCCACACACATACCAGCACGCTAATAGAATTCTTTCTTCTTCCTTGCAGAGCACGCATGAGAAGCACGTTGCGCTCGTTGCCCTTTTCCTGTCCTTTTTTCTTTTCCTTTTCTTGCCGATATCCGCTTCTGTCCTTGTTCCCCTCCGACCTTGCAGATCCGAGTTGATGATGGACGTTATGGACACACAAATACGACATGGATGCTGACCTGTCCTCGAGGAAGAGGGGGACGTGCACGGATGGGGCGTTGTGGGACCCCGGCGTGTTCCTCTGTTCGAAGCGAGTTGCAGTACACGTTCGTTTCATTGATTTTCTGTCTGTTTTAATATCATACCTCGTCGCAATAGCGAACTTGGATCGTCGTTTGGCTTCGGATTGTCGTGCACTGGACGTACTCGACAACAACACTTTGCTGAAGTCATGATGCGCCGGCGTCGCTGATCTGTCGGCAAGTCGGGGAGCGGGTTAAAATTAGACGAGGGTGATGGGATCCATGCCAACGCGGGCACCATGATGTCCGCGTCTTGCGTGGATTGGCAAGGCCGTGCAACGGGTTTCAGTTGTATGGACGCGCAGACGATAGATCGATCGCCATCACCATCCCTCTCGACGTCGACATGGGCTCAGTGACGCAGGCAAGACAACGTGAACGAGAGTGTCCAGACCGTGCCAAAGACGGCGTGGCGTGATTTACTATTAACCCTAATCGAGGGTCTCTGAACTCGACGTAGAGTGGCTACCTCCACCCTCTTGATCTCGGCCCAGAAGCTTTTCGCGCGAGTGGAAGTAGAAACTCTGCGGGGCTACCGTTTACGCCTTCTTGTGGCGTCGTTCGACCCCCTCCTTCCCGCCCAGTCGACGCGTTCGTGTGCGCTCACGTTGGAAAGCGCGGACATACAGGACGCGAATGTCATCAGGGAGCGCATAGCCCGCCCGCAGCAATGTCCTCGGGCGCCACGATCCAAGTCGTCGAATCTTCCCAGTTTCGTCACCCCTGATATCTCCAGGGAGATATAAATCCGAGTATAGGCATATGCATGTACTACAGTGTCTACCACACAAAGGCAGCACCTCTCCCGAGGTGTCAGATTAAAATTTTGATAGGAAAATATCATGAAATTAGCGTAAATCTGCATTTTCGAAAATACCCCTATATTATGTAATATTCACTTTTGGGGCTCATTAGTTGCTCTCAAAGCCACAACTTGAGTTAAGTGAAAAATTTCAAATACAGACAAGTCTCTGATTGAACCCATCTTCCTGCCTATTGCCATCCCCCATTCCCAACAATGGCAAATGGTTCCAAGATCTTCTGAAATAAAGCTTATTCCTACTGCACTGATCACATCATTGAATGGTGCACTGATAACCCAGGAAAACAGTTGCAACTCTTCACTGATTCAATGCAGGATGCAAGGGAGGAGGGATGTCAAAAAATGCAACTTGCCAGCATTTGGAAGGGCATCATTC
>JBBPJY010000951.1:0-11364 GCA_038088975.1 Xerocomus cyaneibrunnescens
AAACCAAGGAAGGACTAAACATCCTTGACCTTCCTAGGCTTGGACCAATTCACAATAGCTTTGATTTAATCCTCAGCCATAACAAGACTGGAGGAAGTGAGTATATATCCAAGGTACTTAACAGAATTGAAGTGCCATTCATGCTTCTCTGGGTTTAGGTATAATCCATTAGCATGAAGACATTGGAGTACTTCCTGGACATTTTTCTGGTGGGAGGCAAGGTCTTGTGACTAAATCAAGATGTTGTCTAGATAGACCACAATGGAGACATCTAGCATATCAGCAAAAATACTATTGATGAACCTTTGAAAGGCCACTGGAGTGTTAGTAAGTCTGAAGGGCATAACTAACCATTTATATGATCCATAGTGGATCCAGAAAGTAGTCTTCCACTTGTCATCTTCAGTGATGTGGATCAGGTGGTATGCATGCTGGAGATCAAGCTTAGTATAGATCTTCACTCTGCTTGGAGCATCAAGGAGGTCTGTGGTACAGGGGAGGGGATAATGGTCTTTCTTGATGATAGTATTAAGGCCTCAGAAGTTGACACAAAGACAGAGGAATCTGTTCTTCTTCTGCATGAAAAGCATTGGAGTGGCATGGGGAGGGGGCTGGAGGCTTGGATGAAGCCAATGTTTAGGTGCTCATCAATGAAGTCATGGAGGGTTTGTTCCTTGATAGGGAAGAGGGAGTAGAGCTTTCCAATTAGAGGAGAGGTGCCTTCTTTCAGTTCAATCTTGGGGTTAAAGGGACAATGAGGTGGTAGGATATCTGCTTTTCTTTTGCTAAAGATGTTTGTGACATTGTGATACTCCAGAGGAACTCCAGAGAGATTTAAGGGTTCCTCAGAGGTATTGGGGATGAAGGCAAAGCATGTCTTAGCTTTCTTAGGATTCTGGAGTTTCATGGTGAATTGGACTGAGCCTTCCATCTTGCATGCTTGTGCAAATGTGGCACCATTGATGAAGGAGATGGGAGGTCATCAGAGTCCAGGAGCAGTAGGTGATTCCAGAGTACACTCCAGGGTTGGAGAAGAGTCAGAAGGAGTCACAGAAAGAGTGGAAGATGACCCCAGAGGCACAAAGAATAATGTCAGTCTTGGCATTCTGTCTGCAGGAGTCTGGAACAAGATGCTGCTTGTGACCTAGTCAATCAACAGATGATGGCAAGTGAGCCAGCTATGTCTTAAAACTAGTGAGCATGAGGAATCCAAGGAGGTGACAAAAATGTCTCAGAGGTGGTCTTGCCTGACAGAAAGGAGATGGTCAGTTTGTCATATCCATTCTCTGACCCCTATGTCACCCCCTCCAAACTATCTCTGGCCCTCTTTGCCCTCACTCCATCTGTATTCTCATCCACTCCTCCACCCTGCATCTTGGAGATCTGTCACTTGTCATCAGAGCACCCCTATCTTGTTTCAGGCATGTCAGGAGTTGTCATTCCTTGCATTTAACAGGTGCTATGCAGAGTCAGTTGCCATTGTATCACTTTCATATATTTCCCTGCTTTCTGATCACACTATGTGCTCCTTTCCTTTGATACTTACATCTTTCACCACCTTGCCTATCATGTTTTACCTTACCTTGCCTGTATATAAACCTCCATATGTCCTGTACTATTCCTCAATATGAATATTGACTAAGTTTCTCCCTTTTCATTGTTCCACCTTTCCTCCTATCTCTATCTCCATCCTCCTAGTCTGATCTCTGAAATATGAGGACCCAGACCTATACCAGGGCATGACACATATGTCCTATACTGATGTCCTTACTAAGTTCTCCTTTTTCACTTTCTCTGTCAGACCTTCAGTCCACCTCCATCACTAATCCTTCTGCCTTAGTACTCACTATTCATCTCCCACTGGACTTGCCAGGAGAGCCTGGAGATTCAATAGTTGAACCTGCTAATTTGACACAGTTCCACAAAGGAGATAATGGAGGATGAAGAGAAGCTGTTGAAGAGATGGAGTGAAATCAGAGGTGTGGAGTTCATAGGTATTTTGTATTTGTTAGTAAAAGAGGAGTCAATGAAACATTGAGTAGAACTGGAGTTAATAAGAACAGGAATGGAGAACAGATTGAAGGGAAGAGGAGTCATGAAATGTTACTCATGTGGATGTCCAGAGAAAGTAACTACATAGAAATATTGAGAACAGATCAGAGTTGTGTCAGAGTGGGATCAGAGAAGGTCAGAGTTGGACTTGGAAGGTGACCAGAGCTCTTATTAACAAACCCCTTTCTGCAAATACTATTTGTCATCACTTAAAGAAAGCTGGTATGAAGGCTGTAGCCAAGTCCAAGCACCCCCTTTTCTCTGCCAAGCATTGCAAAGCTCACTTAAACTTCTTATGATTGGACTATAGAGGATTGGAAGAGGGTAATATGGTCCGATAAAACCAAAATCAATCACCTAGGGTCAGATGGATGTAAATGGGCATGGAAAAGAGCAGGTGAGGAGCTAAGTGATAGGTTGGTGAATGGTATCCTCAAGTATGGAGGAGGTTCTTTGATGATGTGGGGTTGTATGATCTGGAAGGAAGTTGGGTTTGCTATCAAGATTGATGGAAGGATGGATGAAGACATCTACCTCCAGATTTTGAAGGATGAACTCCAGCAAACCCTGGAGTATTATGGTTTTATTCCTTCTGACATTATCTTTTAACAAGATAATGATCCCAAACATACTGGCAAAAAAGTCAAGGAGTGGCTAGAAGGGCAAGAATTCAGGACTATGGTCTGGCCTGCACAGTCTTCTGACTTAAACATCTCTGGGGTTGGCTGAAAAGGAGGCTTGCAGAGCTGAAAAACCCTCTTAATGGAATTCATGAATTTTTGGAAAGAGTTCAGGTGGAGTTGGATAGGATACCAGTTGAGAAATGTCAAAAGTTGATTGAGAGCATGCCTAGGAGGATTCAGGGAGTGCTTGGGGCAAAAGGAGGTCATACCAAGTACCAATAATGCCTTGAATTCAAAAGTGAAAAAACCCTTTTCATGGTATTGCTGTTTTAGAATGGTCATATTTTACCAGCCTGTGAATCAAATCATGTGAGCTAGGGGGCAATCATGTGGCCAAGAGTATGTACTATTTATGGTTCCGCCCAGGCTAAGCGAAACTCTCACGCTGTTTGGCAGTATATGTCATACATTGTCAAAACTATAAACATGAAAATGGTTTTTGGAGTCACTGTAGGTTGAAGAGAGTTTGGATTAGAAAGAGCAGACATGTTGAGACAGAACTCCTTGAAAGCAATCCAGGAGGCTGCTGTAGAAACTCCAGTGGAGAGCACTGCAGCCCCAGCCTTGGACCTGGAATGCAAGGCAGTTCTATTCAACAATATACCTAGGAATTCATTGTGAGTTTTGCATCTGCAATTGCTTGAGTTGAGCTTCTGCATTAGCTACAGGATCATGAGGCCCAAAATTGGATTGCAATTCAAATAAGAAAGTTTTCCAACTGTTCATCCATAGCCGATTATTCTCCAGAGGTTCATCTCTAAGAAGGTCTAGTTTGAAATACTCTAGGACTAACCCTTTAAGATAAGATTGGGCAAACATCACCTTGGTCAAGTCTGTTTTGAAGGACTTCAGATTTGCTTGAAAATTGAGTTTGCATTGGACTCTGAATGGACAGAGTGTTTTGGGGTTGAACCCATTGAATGGATCAGGTTTTTGGACTTTGGTTTTCCAAGTTTCAAAGCTCTTCTTGCATTGCAATGCCTGCCTGATCATGTCCCAGATTGTTCCAGCTAGCTAGGTGAACAGTTTAAACACAAGTGGAACATCATTTGGCTGCTCAAAATACTCACAGCTGAAGGGATCATCATTAGGGTTAGGGTCTTGCTTGTTAGAGCTGGAGGATGAATCTTTGTCATCTCCAGGATTCCATGATTGAGGGTCATCAGGTCTGTAGCTGCTATGCTCATTATCATCCTTGGATAGGTCCCTGAAGCAGGGTCCATCTAGGCACTCTGAGTGGTCTGGTAGGGGGATCAATTAGGAGAGGATGCCCCAACAAGGGCAGTATCTTGAGGTGGAGTTGCCAGGCCTGGCAGATAGGCTGACAAACTTGCCTGGAATTGCAGGAACTACCAAAGATGTTTCACAAAGTACTATCATGAAGGGTAAATGATTGGGAAGTCATAAGGACAAACTTATACAAGCTAGAGTACAAATATTCAAGGTTGATCTATCAAATCTCCAGACTCTCCATGCCAAGTCTGGTTGGAGGTGGGCAGTGAGTACTAAGGTGGAAGGAGTTAGTGACAGAGGTGGACTAAAGGTCTAATAGAGAAAGTGGAAGGGGAGAACTTAGTAAAGATGTTGGCATAGGACTTATATGTCATGCCATTATATAGGTCTGGTTCTCATATTTTGGAGATCAGACTAGGAGAATGGAGATAGGGATAGAAGGGGAGGTTAAAGATGGAATTTAGTTGATATTTATACTGAGCAAATGTACAGGAAGTATGGAAGTTTATATGCAGGCGAGGTAAGGTGAAATGATGGTAGGCAAGAAGATGAAACATGTAAGTGTTAAAAGAAAAGAGTGCATGGTGTGATCAGAAAGCAGGAGAATATATGAGAGTGATACAATGGCAACTGACTCTGCATGGCACCTGTCAAATGTGAGGAATGACAAGTCCTGATGTACCCAGCATGAGATAGGAGCACTCTGATGAAAGATGATGAAACTCCAAGATGTGGGGTGGAGGAGCAGATGGGGATATGGGATTAGTGAGGGTGGAGGTGGCTGGAGATGGTTTGGAGGGGGTGACATAGGGGTCAGAGGATGGATATGACAATGAGTAACAAAGTTAGAAGAAAGAACAAGGCCTCTGAAATATGAAGGCAGCAGAGGATGCAGGTGTGGAAGGAGGAGGAAGAGCAGAGGTGCACAGAGGAGGCCAGGAGGGCAAAAAAGGAGATAGCAAGGTGGCAAGTGGAGGCTAAAGTGGTCAAGCAAGGGGTAAGTGATTTGTTTATGAGCAGAACATGGCTGACCAAGTGCAAGTGGAGGATGGGATGCATGGAGGCACCACTGGAGTGCCAGAGATGTGAGAAGCAGGGCCTGGACTGCATGCTGGACCCTGGCAAGTTGACCACCTGTATGGAGTGCTGAACAGTAAAGACAGAGTGTAAACAGCCCAGAAAAGAGAGGGTGGAGCAAAGGAAGAGGAAGAAAAGGAATGAGGATGAACCAGGACTAAGCCAGAAGAAGGTGAGGTCCAAGGAAGGGGTGTCAAAGCAGCCATTGGACCTAACAGAGTGTGCCTGCATCATTGTGGGGGCCATCTGAGACCACTGGGAGAAGATCAAGTGGTAGCTCAACCATTTAAATTTCCTGGTGAGTTAATTGGTGGAGTTGAAGGCAGTGGAGGTGTACATGGAGGATGGAGGCAAGGAGGACAGGATGCTGAATGGAAGGATGAAAAGAGCAGAGGGCTAGAGGAGAGTGAGAGTGAAGAAATGGAGAGAGGCTGGAGGAAGTTGGAGAGGTAAAAAATGCTTTGTAGCATAGTTACTTCTGAAAATGTGATTGTTTCTCTGCTGTCAAGTGGTGTGTGATCTGAGCTTCTCTGGATACCAGAGGTGGAAGTCCAAAATGAGCTCTGAGGTGTGTTCTAATTTCATTGTAAGTAGCCATGAAGTTTCTTCATCAGTTCCTTTATATCCTAACCAGTGGACAAGGTATAGGAGTTTGCAGTTTCATCACCTACAGTCTATCTTTGAGTCCAGAATCTTGGAGATCTCATATTCTGGTTTACCATCAACCTCAACTGGAGGTGGAGGTGATTGGACACAGTTTGGAATTACATTAGAAATAAAGAGCTCCAGCTGGAAGACTTAAAAGACTGGATGTATGGACTTTATGTTTTTCAGAAGCCAGAGGGTGAAGAAGAGGGTAGCTGCCTGAGCAATGACCTCATATGGACCCAAATTTTTCTTGGAGAGTTTCTTAGAGGAACATGTAGAGGGGAAATACTTTGCCTTGATGAAAACTTGGTCACCAACTTTGAAGTTCAGTGCTGAAGTTGGTTTGACATCTGTGGGCCCTTGATATCTTTGCTGGGCAGTAGCAATTTCTTCATGAAGGAAGTTATGGAGGAAGTCCAGGTCTATGGAGTACTCTCAGGCTTGGGCATAGGTGAGGTTACACTCAAGGTGGACAGAGATGTTAGGGTGATAACCTTTATTAGTGAAGAACAGAGAGACACCTGTTGTAGTGTTCAGAGCATTGTTGTATGTGAACTCTGGAAGGGGCAGGAGTTCAGACTAATTGTCCTGTTGGTAGTTACAATAAATTCAAAGATACTATTCCAGGGTTTGGTTCATTCACTTGGTTTGTCCATCACCCTTCAGGTGGTAAAGTGGAGCTAGATGTTGAGCGCTTTATCAAGTGAGTGGAAGAAGTGGGAGATGAACTTTGAGCCTTGATGTGTGAGGTGACTCCATGCTTTGAGAAGTTGTGAAGGAGAAATAGTTTAGCTAACTCCAGAGATATCACCTTATTGTTGGTTGGGGTAAATATGCACTGTTTGGACAGTTTGTCCATGACAACTAGGATGGCAGTGTGTCCAGAGGACAGAGGGAGTTATTCTATGAAGATTGAATTTCATGGCTTCTCAGGGATTGAAAGCTGTTTAAGGAGCCCATAGGGCCTATGTCTAGGAACCTTGGCTTCGATGCAGGCTGTACAGGATGATACATACTCTTTGATGAAAGTCTGGATGCCTGGCCAGGTGTATTTGTGCCAGATGAGTTCCAATGTCCAGTTTTGTCTAAAGTGGCCAGAGAGTGGATGGTTGTGTTTGTGTCAGAGGACTCAGAGATGGAGATCATCAGCATCAGAAACATAGATACAATCATCTAAGTGTAGGAAGTCTTCAGAGTTGATGGTCCAGTGAGAGTTGGAGGATTCAAAGTTGGACATATGGATGGCTGTAAGAGGGTTAGAGGAAAGAGTGGAGAGGATGTCATTTTGATGCCAAACAATATATGGCCTGGAGGACCAGAGTTGCAAGGATCATTTCCCTGAGGGACAACATGAGTGGCTCTTGGATGAAGATGGGGTGGATGTTCTGAGGGTTGATATGACCATAGTTCCTATTTCCCTCTTTAGGGTAGATTTTCCAACATCTAGTGAGAGAGTCAGGTTTAGCACCCAGATGTCTGGGGCAGAACTGGACAACCATGTTGAACTGCATAAGGAACTTAGACTACTGGGCTTGATGTCAGCTGAGGAGCTTCATGGTGGCAAAGTACTCTAGGTTTTTATGGTTGGTGACTATGTCAATCAGAGTTTCAAAGCCCTCAAGGTAGTACTGCCAAGTTCAAAAAGACTTGAAAATGGCTGGCAATACCTTATCATGGGTGTTGTAGTTGAGTTCTGGAGTGGAAAGGGTGCAGGAAAAGAATGTGACAGGATGAATGTTATTATTCAGACATTGGATGGAAAGAATATCAGCAATGGCATAGTTGGAGGCATTGGTCTCAATAATTAGCAGGGCATTGAAGACCTAGTGGGTGAGTATTGGAGTAGAGGTGAAGGTGTCCTTGAGATGCTGGAAGGCAGAGCAACAGGTATTGTTGAAATTTCATGGAGTGCCTTTGTGAGTGAGGTGGGTGAGTGAAATAATAAGTCTGGAGTATTCAGCAATAAAACACTGGTGGAAGTTAGCAAAACCAAGGAAAGACTGAATATCCTGGACTTTCTGGGGTTCAGGCCAAATGATGATGGCCTTTACCTTCTTGGAAAACATGGAAAATCCGGTCAGGAAGAGTCAGTATCCTAGGATTCTGTAGAGTCTGTGTGGAACTCACACTTCTCAGGCTTGGCATAAAGTCCATGTTTTTGGAGTCACTGGAGTACCTTCTGGACATGATCTTTGTGCTTTGCATGGTCTTTGGAGAAGATGAGAATATATCATCAATGTAGACAATAACAGAGACATCAGGTGGATCTGCAAAGATAGAATTGACAAATCACTGGAGTGCTGCAGGGGTGTTGGTGAGACCAAATGGCATAATGAGCCATTCATAGAAACTGTAGCATGTTCAGAAAGATGTCTTTCACTTATCTCCAGCAGTGATGCAGACCAGATGGTATGCATGCCAGAGATTGAGTTTCATGTATATCTTTGCATAGCTCAGAATGTTGAGGAGGTCAGAGATTTGGGAAAGTGGGTAGCAGTCTTTCTCCATGATCTTGTTGAGTCTGCAGAATTCTATGCAGAGGTGGAGAAAACAGTCCTTCTTGTGGACAAAGAGAACCAGGGTAGCATAAGCAGAGGAAAATGGGCAGATAAAGCCATTGGCAAAGTGTTTGTTGAGGAACATATGAAGGGACTCAAGCTCAGAGGTAGAGAGGGAGTAAGTGGTGCTTATCAGAGGGGATGCTCCTTCTTCCAAGTTGATTTTCAAGTCGAAATTGTGATGCAGGGCAAGCTGGAAAGTTTGCTCTTGCTGAAAACATCTGTGAAATCATGGTATTCCAGGGAAACTCTGGAAAAATTGATTAGCTTGGGATTGATGAAGGCAGAGTGAAGATTGCTCTTCTAAGGATGGAGCAATAAGGAGAATTGTACAGAGCCCTGAAGGTGACAGGCAAGTGTAAAGGTGGATGCACTGATGAGTGCAATGGAGGGTGCCTTGTGGTCAGAGAAATGTGGTGAATTGGAGGAGGCAGAGTCAGCCAGAGGAATGAATTCTGGAGGTTGCAAAGTCAAGCTTGAAGGTATTGGACCAGGCTGCTTGGGTGTTTGGAATGAGATACTGCTCAATACCCAATTAATCAACAGATTGTGACAATTAAGCTAGTTGTGTCCTAGAACAAGTAAGCAGGAGCAATCTAGTGGAGTGACATAGAACATCATCAGAGTGACATCACTGGAGAGAAAGCAGACCAAGAGGTCTAGAGCTTGAGTGATTGTGAAGCTTGAGGTTTCATTAAACAACTGGAGGGAAAGCAGAGGGATGGAGTAGGTCAGAAGTTTGTTATTATTGACAAATGATGTATCTATAAAAAGGATCTGGAATCTATCATGCAGGAAAGGGAGAGATATCACTAAAGAGATGGAGGGCATGAGGGATTGGGGGTCTGAGAGAGTGGATGCATTCAGTTGGATCTTTTGGGGTGCACAGGCAGAGTTAACACAACCTCCATTCTGTACAGAGTCATGAAGGTCATGGCCCATTTTTTGCCTTAGAGGAGGCCTCTAGTTTGGCTTCTGGAGTGTCAGACTTGGCTATGCAGCCATTAGCAGCATGCAAGGTGGCCTTGGTACATTCCTTGGCCTTGTGTCCTGCTTGGCCACAGAACATGCAAAAGTCATTGTTGAAGCAGCACTTGCACTCAGCTGCTATGAGCTTACTGTCCTTTTCAAGCTTGGATGACAAGTCTAGCTTGGCAGGAGCAGATGTTCTGAAGTTGATGAAAGTGCTGATGAACTTCCCCTTGGGCTCCTTAAAGGAGCTGGAGCCAGCAGCAGAGTCAGAGGGTTTGTCAGATGCCTTAGAAGTGTTCAAATTAACAGGTAGCTCATTGCTGTTGTCCATCAGCCCCTCAATGTGTGTGCTAGGGGTAGGGGATTGTGGATATGTGCATGTTTCAAATTGGTTGCAGATGTGGTATTCTAACAGGTGGAGAACTTGTTGACAAGTTTTAGGCCTTGGCAATTGCTATCAAAGGTGTTGAGCGGATTACAGCAGGAGGAGATGGGAGGATTTGCAATTGCTCTAGTGCATGATCTAGTGATGTGGGTGGTCATGGTTGACAGAAATCCATTGCAAGGTAGAGTTTGAATATACTGTTAGAACTCTGTCAGACAAACTCTGAGATGGGGTCAAATGGAACTTTGGCTTCACCATATGTAGTGTGCCCTTGCAAGGAATTTGGTGTTCCAAATTTACAGAGGGTCAGAGATCAGAGGGTGGATTAGAGGAGTCATGCAGCAACTTAGAGGATTGAGGTCAAATAAGGAGAACATCAAGTTAAGTTGATATTTGAACTGAGTAATACCAGGTGGAATCTATATATGAAGGAAGAATTGGATTACTAAGTCCAGAATTGGAAATGAATATTTACTGGAGGATCAAAGCTGAGTAATATCAGAGTGCAGCTTTAGAGCTGTGCTGATTGGTAATGGAGTTCTGAGTAAGCAGAGTAGAATGTAAGTCAATGAGTAACAAAGTTAGAAGAAAGAACAAGAAGTCATTGAAGGTTACTAATATAAGTGTCTCAGTACAGTAACTACAGAGAGATGGAAAAAGAGACCAGAGATAGTAGCAGAGTTGTTCTGGAAGAAACTGGACCACCTGGACTTTATATCATACAGGCAGTCCACACTCCAACTCTTGTCCACACTCTGATTTCCAACTCTACACATCAATAGTGTCATGGGACCCTCAATGGCCTTTAAGGGTTCAGGCCTAAGAGGGGGATACTGTTATATTTTAGACTTTCAAGCCCAACTCTGGTCTGTTCTCTATCATCCACTGTAGTTACCTTACTTGGACAATTACATTAGTAACCTCTCATGACTTCTTGCCCTTCATCCTAACTCTGTTACTCATCTTTACATTCCATTTCTTGATTACTCAGACTCTAATACCAGTGCTCACCTAGGAGCACAGCTCTGAGGTGATACTCCAGTATCACTCATCTGCTAACTCCTCCAGTACTTACTTCCTTTCAACTCTGGACACTTAGTTATTCAATTCCTTTGTAAATAAATTTCATAGATCTCCACCATGTATTCCTTAGTTTGAATATCAGCATAACTTGATGTTCTCCTTATTTGACCTCAATCACAGCATGACTTCCTCTGAACATTCTCTGACATCTGACCCTCTGTTTATAAATCCAGGACATCAAATTCCTTGCAAGGATGCACCATATAAGGTAAAGCCCAAGCCCCATCTAACCCCCTCACAACTTTGGTCTATTGAAGTTCCTCTGAAGTTTGTTCAACCAAAAGTTTAATAGATATTGTGGACTGGCCCAAGCCCAGAAAGGTCAAGGACAAGTCCTTCCTCAGTTTTGCCAATTTCTATTGTCATATCATTCACAATTATGCTAATATTGTAGTACTGTTAACCTGTCTCTCCTACAAGGATATCCCTTAAAACTTCTCTGAGGACTGTTGCAAGGCCTTTCAGGCCCTTAAAACCACCTTTACATCTGCTCCAGTACTGGTTCACTGAATTCTGAACACTTCAATGATTGTCAAAACTGATGCTTCTGACTAGACTATTATAGGAATCCTTTTCATTACTACTCTGGATGGTAACTTACATTCCATAGCATTTTCCTCTTGTTATCTCTTTTACCTGGAGTTACACTATGATACTGATGATAACAAACTCT
>JBBPJY010000954.1:0-11340 GCA_038088975.1 Xerocomus cyaneibrunnescens
CTCTTGTCCTACATGTGCAAGGCGCCTTTAGTCAAGCCCGGCACGGACGTTGTCAACAGTCTCGGCAGGCAACGCAACGCGTTGGATGGTTTCCTCAAGGCCTGCATTGGTCTGGAAGGTAACGATGACTTGTTGCTTGAGACGCGTGTCTGGTGAAGTGTGACCTGGATGCCCTCGTCTTCATGATGTTCATCATTTCCGAGTCTATCTTTCACGTTCCCGTTATCCGATTCGTGTGCAATAGTAAAGGTTTTCAACAACCGTACGGTACTGACATTGCTACCGCGTCGTACATTCAACTGTTGCCGGACGCTTTGTTTCCACCGTTTCTCTGATTTTTTCTTACGAACGCTTATCGAGGTGCAGATCTCATCTTGTATTGATGTCTCATACCTATCTGTGTTTCTCCGAACGCTGTATATCGTTTAGAAATGAACGATGTTTTTCTTGATTAACATGTGGAAGACCCTATGGTATCAGTTGCATCAAATTAGGCCTTCACTGTAGTGATCGTGCATTTGCCGATCTCAACGTCTGCTTTCACCGCTATCTACCCACCATTTCATTATGGCATTGCAAGGTATGACATTGCTCACCGCATCTAAAACGACGGCGACTGTCATAATTGTAAGCACCAAAAGATAAAGGAAATACGTGCTAATTCTTAGGTACCTAGGTCAGGACAGTCATGCCAGATTTCACTGCGATCGGACTGTTCATCGCCTTGTCGGCTTCATTTCGACAGTGTTAGATCTGGCCAACTCTCCGAGCATACGCACCCCCAAATCTCGCTGAGGTCAGTATCTCAATTCTCGCCATGTGACCATGATACATGACAAGCGATCAAACTATAGGAGAGGTCTTCGGATATAAAAATACACTTGTTTTGGTGGCCCATGGAGGAATTGGTTAGGGGTTTATAAATTGATCGATGTCACAATTCAATGTCATAGTCGTGATCTAGCTGGGTCCTCATAACATTGCGCACAGCGCGGGCTCACTGTGATTGGGCGCTAAATGAAGGCCGCGGTATCGCCTCGTATTGCCTCGAGGTTGGCATATATAAGCTGTGGAGGTTCACGTGTTCGGCGTTTCCTCCATTTTTTTTTCTCCTCGCATATTTACAGATACGTGGCCCAGAGAGGAACACCACAATTCAACGTCATAGCTGTATTCCGCACAGCATAAGATCATTAGGATTGGGTGCTAAATGAAGGTCATGGCATTGCCTCACCTTTGCTTCGAGGCTGGCGTATATAAGCCGCAGAGGTTCACGTGTTCAGCGTTTCCTCCCTCTGTTTTTTTTCTCCACGCACCTTTGCATATACGCCGACTCCATAGAACAGGCAGTAATTTAGCACAAACATGTCGAGTATCCCACCACCACAATGGTCAAGGAACGATAGGCCTCGTCCATATCTAATAATCCCAGCGCATGATCACGCTATCTGGAGTCTTGCTTACCTCCGCGATGGACGAGTTGTCACTGGCTCCCAGGACGGTACTGTGAAGGTGTGGAATTTGACAAGCGGGGAACAAGAGGGAACATCGATGGAGCATGATGACGGAGTATGCGGTCTTGCCGTAACCCAGGATCGTACCAAGGTCATCAGCGGTGGTTATGACGGGAGGATCAAAGTGTGGGACATCGAGTCATGCAAGATTGTTCAAGAATGGACTCACGAGGGCGCGCCCGAGATTGCCATCTCGCCGGATGATCGACTCGTTGCGGTTGGTGACGACACGGTGGTCATTTACACTATGGACGGGGAACAGGTCAGCGATGCCATCCAAGTCAGCGGTGGCGTCTGCTGCATGTCATTCTCTCCCGACGGAAAGAAGCTCGCATGTGGCATGTATGAAGAAATTCGTGTCTATGACGTCAAGAGTGGTCAACACGTCCTTGGTTCGTCACAGACCGACACAGAAAATTGGGCCTACTGTCTGCAGCGGTCACGTGACTGCAGCACACTCTTCTCAGGCTGGAGTGACGGTACAATTCGCCGTTTGAACTCCAATACAGGAGAAGAAATCGGATGTCATTGGACTGGTCACACCGAGGTGATGACCTCCCTCACCCTTTCCCGGGACGGAATAACCCTTGCAAGCGCGTCCATGGATAGAACTATTTGTTTCTGGGATGCAACTTCTGGTCGTCCAATCCGACACCATCTAAAACATGATCGAGCTGTCTACACAGCTTCTTTCTCTCCCTCTGGTGGATACATAGCATCAGCAGGATTAGATGGGAAGATATATATGTGGCGCGTACCTTCTCTGTCTGCTATCGAGAACCCGGTAATAATCCATAACCTATGCACCTCCGTATTCGTCCTCATTGCTCTCTGCTCCTACAGGCCTCCGAAGCACCGTGTAAAATGTCCAGCCTTGGGTATGATGTCACTTTGCTACGCTGTGACCAAATCTTCTGAACTCGTCCCTCTATATAATTTAATTCTGTCAGCGTCAATCCTCCCCCGCCACCAGATCTAACTCCATATATCGTTAAGATCAATGATCAGTATTCAGCAGGAGGCAGCTTTGGTGACGTCTATAAATGTCGTTATCAACCTAGCAACTTGACGCCAACTGAGGTTTGTCCACGACTTACCATTCGTTTTTGCCTCCTGTTCATCTTTCCCCAGGTTGCGGTGAAGGCCTTGCGATTCAATTTCACATTAGGGGCTGGTTCGGGCAATAAATCAGCTAAGGTAATTATTTATGTCGTGATCGAAAGCATGACATAAATCAGCTCTTAGATGCTCCGTCGGGAGCTCGGAATCTGGAGAAGACTGAAACATGACAATATTGTCCCTTTCCTAGGTATTGCACATGGGTTTGGGATGGATGGATCAATGTCACTGGTATCATTATGGATGCCTAATGAATCTCTTCACAAGTTCTTAGCAAAGTATGATGGTGTTCTGGGTGTTGAACACCGTCTCCAGTTTGTGTGTTCTGTAAATGTTTACCATGCCTCCATCTTCTGACTCTCGAAATAGTTGCTGGGTATTTCCAAAGGGTTGGGCTACTGTGGGTCGCTGTCATTATTTCGCGAGGTCCAGAGAGATGACGTTTTCACAGTGCATTCTTGTCAAATCGTCCACGGCGATCTGAATTGTGTGCGTCAGGGGTAAACATGAACCTTGCTTTCATCTAAGCATAAGACAGAATAATGTGCTGCTCGATGCAGACTATACTCCACGATTAGCTGATTTTGGCTACTCTTCTTTGGTGGGAAACATTCCAGAAACGTTGGCATACCTTCAAAGGTCCACAGCACGACCAGGGGCCTTGCGCTGGATTGCACCGGAGCAAATTGAATTAGACGAGACGGATGAGATATTCACCCGGACAACGAAGACTGACATATACTCGTTCGGTTGTATCGCTCTCCAGGGAGGTTTGTTGTTCATAAATGTGATATCTGTGCTGATATCATTGCAGGTATTGTCCGGTAAACAACCATGGTCCGAATTCCGGGAAGACGCAGCTGTTGTTTTACGGCTGGCAAAGGGCCATAAGCCTGGTCGGCCAAGGTGTCGTGCATTGGAGGACATGCACTGGGATTTTATTCAACGCTGCTGGGCACCGATAGACGAACGACCTGCTGCGGAGGTGTTAATATCCACCGTCCAACAGTTCTTGCATCATTACCCGCAGTCACCTCTCCTCTGTGAATTAGTCGAGCTATGGTCCAGTGAGGCTGACTCTGCAGAATCGCCGTCGAGTCTCAGCCAGGCTCCCATAAAGGGCTCAAGTACCCATGTAGCCCAAGCGACCGGTAACAAGGATGATCAGAAAATGTGTGTAGTGGTGGTTCTCTTGTCCAGTCAACCATATTTAACGTACTTGTCAGGACTGCTTCACCTTCTAATGGGTCAACTTCAGACCAGCTCCGCAAGAGCAAGCGCCGCCATTCATCGCCAACAGAGGAGCGTAGGTTCATAACCAGTGCAGCAGAAGCGATTGGGGGACGTCATTACAAGAGGCAGCATCTGTAGAGGTGTGTTTAGGGTACTCGATGATCAGACTGTTGGATGGGATTGACAATGTACTTTATATAAATGGAAACGGCGGATGATACAAAGTGATCTTGTGAGCGATGGTATGTCTAAGCGCAGAATCAGGTCGCGGTCATACCTCGTATTATTCGCAACTACGCCCCCTGCAGCAGGCTTCCGCCAGGTTCAAGCTCAGGTAGCACAGGCTGGACTGCTCATGCTCGTCATCACTGAGGGTGTAATCACCCAGCTCGTGGGATATTAAGCCTGAGACGACGTGACAGAGGGCAGTTCTCGGGATCAGGGTGACGTGGAGGCGCATCGACGAAGCCGTGTTCCCCACACTCAACACGATGATGGGGTCATCACGGAGAGAAGGGGAACCACAAGGACAGGAGCAGGGTGAAGGTAACGAGAGAGGATGGTGGGGTAACAGAGAGGCGCAGTGGAGAAGAGCCGATCAGATGGACCTGGGCACACGGATGACGTGGACAACATACTGCCAGATGTCGGACGTCTTGGGCGGCCTTCAGTATCAATCATGCTTTCATGTCCAGTGCTGCAAAACTAGCATTGACCTTGGTATCGTTGATATCTGTATCATCATCAATTTACCAGGCAGACAGACGTCCTTTGATGAGGAGCTGGATCTCATGAGCCGATGAAAGGATCAGCATGACATCATACAGGGCTCACGCATACTTTTTGGTATCATATAGCTGGCAGTAGTTTGTGCTGAGCGTCTGAGCACTCTTTCTCCCTCAGTTTTTTTCGCCACCTACCCGTCTGCAAACACGCCGACGCGTATGTCGCGTGCAGTTCCTTGTTGCTAACAAACGTGGCCTGCGAGGTTGTCCAGTATTTGCATGTCCACGGTGGACGTGACTAAGAGTGCAGGGTACAGGCCATGCAAATTTAACCGCGACCCCGTACTCGACACTGTCCAACTCGGACCTTGTTGCCATCGCTGCCACCGTCTCACTCGTCGGCGTCCTCATGGCACTCCTCGTCGCCTGGCTCGCTGTCTGTCCCTGCCAGGAAAGCGCCGAGTCCACCTGTGTCCCTGAGCTCGCTCATCGTCCCACCTCCAATGCCTCATACATGCCTCGCCACTTCTTTGCCCCCTCCTTTGCCTCCAAGTTTGGATTCAGTGCGTCTCCGTCCTGCGCACACCTGGTCGGATGCCAGCCCGAATTCCCCTCTGTCTCGTCCACCATCACCACGACGGCAGCTGACATCGATCCCATCTCCCACCTAAAAGAGAACCTGCTCGACCCGCTGCCCATCCATACACCCTCCCCAAAATGCTGCCCTGCGTTGCTCTGCCCACCCCTGCACACACCCACCATTCCCAGTACCCCCTGCGTCCGCAGACTGCGTTGAGCCTGCCTTGCCGACGTACTGTCACGAGAGTACCCAGAGGCTGAACTATAATCTGCAGTGCCAAGTCAGGTCACCTATGGCTCTCCTTGGCTCTCCGCTTACTTCAATCTATTACCCCGACTTCATTGCTGCCAGCTAAGAGGCCCGTGCCGATAACGTTGTCCCTGGTACTGATAAACAAGCTCATCTCGACCATATCCGTGCCAACATTCGTCGCTTCAAGACTCAGAACCAGCTTGATCCTGTCAGTGTTCTGGACTGCTAACACCGAGTGTTACAACTACATCGTCCCTATTGTGAACAACACGGCCGACAATCTTCTGGCTTTTATCCGTTCCTCGCACTCCGAGGTGTCTTCTTCCACTCTCTTTGCCGTCGCTGTGATCCTCGAGGGTGAGTCTTTCGTGAACGGTGCACCACAGAACACCTTTGTTCCCGGAGTCATCGAGCTGGCCGAGCGCGAGAAGTCCTTCGTCGGTGGTGATGACCTCAAGTCTGGGTAGGCGAAGCTCAAGCCTGTTCTCGTCGAGTTCCTCATGAATGCAGGTACCAAGCCATTGTCGATTGCATCTTACAACCATCTCGGTAACAGCAATGCCCACAACCTGAATGCAGAGGCTCAGTCCAAGAGCAAGGGGATCAGCAAGAGTAGTGTCGTCAACGACATGGTTAACACGAATCGCTTGTTCTGCAAGCCTCCTGTCCCCAGTGTCGGGTAAAGCGGTGAAGGTTTACCAAGGTGCAGCTCTCATCTTGAATCAACATCTCATACCCGTCTATGTTCTCCGGATATTGTATATTGTTTAGAAACGAACGGTGTTTTGATCGTGAAAGATACCGAAACGCCACGAGAATTCAGTGTCACTCGTAGCGTGCACAGCGTCTCTGGAAGGTGTTTGGTTTGCATGATGGAAGTAATCAGGACCACTTTCAAGTCGGTTCTTCGTCGCTAGTAGCGGTTGTGGATTTGCCGCCCTCGGTGTCCGCCTTCACCGCTATCCAGCTTCCCTTACATCACGACATTTCCCATTTTCTCTCTTTCCGATAATGAGAGTACCACCACATCTCAAACGATGGCGACGGTCATGATCTACGAAGACAATGGAAACACGTGGTAATTCTTAGGTCATGCCAGATTCCATTGCGCTCAGGCTATTCATCGTGTGCTGGCTTCATCTTAAGGGTGTCGATTCAATCAACCACCTCTCCGTGTCCACTTGCACATCCCGCTAAAGTCAGTGTCTCAATACCTGCTACGTGACCATGACATACGACAAGCGATGGCAAATTATGGGAAAGGTCAACAGATATAAAAATACGTTTGTCTTTGTGGCCCATGGAGGAATTGGATAGTAATTTGCAATTAGACCATCGACGTGATAGTCATGATCTGGCTGGGTTCTCATAACATTGTGCACAGCATGAGCTCACTGGGATAAGGAAAGCCACAGTATTGCCGCATCTTTGCCTCGAGGTGGGCATATATAAGCTGTAGAGGTTTACGTGTTCAGCATTTTCCTCCCTCTGTTTTTTTCTCCACGCAACTTTGCGTATACGCTGACTCTATAGATCAGCCGCCAAGGCACAATCATGCCCAGGATCCCACTACCACAATGGCCAGAGAATGATAGACCTTGGTCACAACTAATAATCTCGGCACATGATGCCACTATCTGGAAGCTCGCTTACCTCCCCAACGGACAAGTTGTATCTGGCTCCAAAGATGGTACTGTGAAGGTGTTGAATTTAACAAGTGGGAAGCAAGGAGTATTGCTGGAGCACGGTAGCGGAGTATGCGATCTTGCCGTGACCCGGGATGGCACAAAGATCGTCAGCAGCGAAGAAGATGGTAGGATCAAAGTGTGGGACGTCGAGTTATGCAGAATTATTCAAGAATGGACATACGAATATGGACCCAAAATTGCCATCTCACCGGATGATCAACTTATTGCAGTTGGTGACAAAACGGTGGCTATTTACACAACGGAGGGGAAACCGGGCAAGTATGCCATCGAAGTCAGCGGTGGTGTCTGGTCCATGTCTTTCTCTCCCGACGGAAAAAAACTCGCATGTGGCACACATGATGATATTCGTGTATATGACGTCAACAGTGGTACACTCGTCCTTGGTCGGTTACAGGGCCACGAAGGTTGTGTCTCGGGTCTTGTATGGTCACGCGATGGCAGCACGCTCTTCTCGTGCTCATACGACAAAACAATTCGCCGTTGGAACTCCGAAACAGGAGAACGAATTGGAAATCGTTGGGTCGGTCACACACGCTGGATACAAACCCTCTCCCTTTCCCCGGATGGAATGATCCTTGCCAGTGCGTCCTGGGACAAAACCGTTCGTTTCTGGGATGCAGCTACTGGTGACCCCATTGGATGCCCTCTACAACACGATCAAGCCGTCAATTCGGTTTCTTTCTCTCCGTCTGGTGAATATGTAGCATCAGCAAGATTTGACGGGAAGATATATGTATGGCGGGCACCTTCTTTATATGCAGTCGAGAACCAGGTAATAATGTACAATGTGTGTACCTCAGTATTCATCTTCATCGCCTTCTCCACCCCTATAGGCAAACCATCCCACTAGTCTCGATGCTCCTCACGGGACTGTGCACTGTGCCCAAATATCCCTCTTATCTCCGCCTTGCTCTATGAGTGTCTCGGAGCCACAGTATAACAAGTACTACAGCCTTCGGTATGATGTTATTTTGCTATACTGCAGTACTGTCGTCTGATCTCGTCACTTTGTTCAATTTGTTAGCGTCAGTCTCCCGGCGCCACATGATCTCACGCAATATCTCATCAGGATCGATGATCAGTATTCAGCCGGAGGAAGCTTTGGTGACGTTTATAAATGCTGTTACCAAGTTGGCGATTCAACAGCAAAGGAGGTATGTTCATCGTGTATCATTCGTTGTTACCTCCTATTTATCTCCTCAGGTTGCGGTGAAGGCATTTCGATTCAGTTTCACCATAGAAAGTGATTCAGGCAATAAATCCGTCAAGGTAATTACTTATTTTGTGATCAAAAGTATGATGTGAACCAGCTTTAGATGATCCACCGAGAGCTTGGGATTTGGAAGAGGTTAAATCATAATAATATCGTCCCTTTCCTGGGTATTGCATATGGCTTTGGGATGAGTGGCTCGATGTCATTGGTATCCTTGTGGATGCCTAATGAGTCTCTTCACAAGTTCTTAGCAAAGTATGACGGTGTTCTGGGTGATGAACACCGACTCCAGTTTGTATGTTTGAGTAATATTTATCATACTTCCATCTTCTGACTCTCGAAATAGCTGCTGGGTATTGCCTACGGGCTGCACTACTGTGGGTCGCTGTCAGTATTTACTGAGGGCAAAAGAAATGACGCTCCACAGTACATTCTTGTCAAATCGTCCATGGCGATCTGAATTGTGTACGTCAGGGTTAGAACATGACCGTGGTCTTCATCTAAGCAGAAAACAGAACAATGTGCTGCTCGATGCAGATTATACTCCACGATTAGCTGACTTTGGCTACTCTTCTTTGGTGGGGAACATTCCAGAAGCGCTGGCATACCTTCAAAGGTCTACAGCACGGCCAGGGGCCTTGCGCTGGACCGCACCGGAGCAAATTGAATCAGACGAGACGGATGAGGCATTCATCCGGACAACAAAGTCTGACATATACTCGTTTGGCTGTATTTCTCTCCAGGTTTGTTGTTCGCGAATGACATATCTGTGCTAATATCATTGCAGGTATTGTCTGGTAAACAACCATGGTCCGAATTTCGGGAAGACGCAGCCGTTGTTTTACGACTGGCAAAGGGCCACAGGCCTGGTCGACCAAAGTCTCGGACGTTGCAGGACACGCACTGGGATTTTATTCAACGCTGTTGGTCACCGATGGAGGAACGACCTGTCGCTGAGATGATAATATTCACTATCCAACAGTTCTTGAGTCATTGCCCACGATCACCTCTTCTCAGCGATTTGATTAAGTCATGGCTCAGCCAGACTGACTTTGACGCAGAATGGTCGTCGAGTCTCAGCCAAGCTCCCACAGAGGGCTCAAGTATCCATGTGGCTCAGGCAACCGGCAACAGGGATGATCAGAAAAGGTATGTAGGGATGATTCCCTTGACCAGTCAATTGTATTAACATACCTGTCAGGTTCGCTCCGTTTTCTGATGGATCAAGTTCGGACTGGCTCCATGAGAGCGAGGACTGCTGCTCATTGCTGACAAGAAAGCAAGTGAGGTTTAGAACAAGCGCAGCAGAAGCAACTGAGGAACATCATCACAAGAGGCAGCGTTTGTAGGCGTGCATCTAGGATATTCGACGATTAGACTGTCAGGTGACCTTTGCAGTACACTTTCAGATTTTAAAATAGAAACTATGACTGATACAAAATGATTCGTGAGCGATGATCGGTCCAAGTGTAGGCTTATACATGTTGGAGATCATCCCATTTACTAGTACATACTTGGTCATTTTCTGTACTTACACTAGGTTACCTTATTTGGAGCTTTCTCCAGTCTCGTACAACGTCGACTGGAGCCCTCACGGACTACGTTACAGATCGACATTCCTTTCACAGGTACTATGAAAGTGTGGAACTTGACAAGTCGGCAGCAAGAAGGGACATCGATGATGAACAGTATGCGGTCTTGCTGTGACCCAGGATGGCACAAAGGTCATCAGCAGTAGTATGGATGGGAGGATCAAAGTGTGGGACGTTGAGTCATGCAAAATTATTCGAGAATGGACTTACGAGTATGGACCCAAAATTGTCATCTCGCCGGATGATTGACTCGTTGCGGTTGGTTCTAAAATGGTGGCCATTTACACCAATCAGGGGAAACAGGACAACGATGCTATCAAACCCAGCGGTTGTGTCTCCATGTCATTCTCTCCAGATGGAAAAAAACTCGTGTGGGGCACACATGATGAAATTTGCATCCATGACATCAAGAGTGGTACACTCGTCCTTGGTCGGCTACGAGGCCACAAAGACTGTCTGGTGTCTTGTGTGGTCACGCAATGGCAGCACGCTCTTCTTGGGCTCATTCGATAAAACGATTCGTGGTTGGAACTCTGACTCTGGAGAACAAATTGGAGATCATCAGACTGGTCACACCAATGCGATAACTTCCCTCTCCCTTTCCCCCGATGGAATGATCTTTGCGAGCACGTCCTGGGACAAAACCGTTCGTTTCTGGGATGCTGCCTCTGGTCGTCCCGTCGGATACCATCTAGAACACGACAGAGGTGTCAACACAGTTTCTTTCTCTCCCTCCGGTGAATGCGTAGCATCAGCAGGATTAGATAGGAAGATATATGTGTGGCGGGTACCTTCTTTGTGTGTCATCGAGAATCAGATAATGTGTGTACCCTAGTATTCGTCCTCATGCTCTCTCCGCTCCTACAGGCAGGTCATGCCGCTCATCTAGATCCACATTACGATATTGTGCACCACACACGCGTATCCCTCTTCCCACCTTCATAATACCCTATGCCTGTCTCCCAAGCACAAGGTGAAATGACCAATCTTGGGTATGATGTCACTTTGCTACACTGTACCCAGATCTTCTGAACTGGTTCCTCTATTCAATTTAAATCCTGTTAGTGTCAGTCCCCCTCCGCCACCAGATCTAACGCCATACATTGTTAAGATCAACAATCAATATTCTGCTGGAGGAAGTTTTGGTGGCGTCTATAAATGTTGTTACCAAGTTGGCCATTTGACGCCAAAAGAGGTTTGTCCATGGTGTACCATTTATTATCACCTCCTGTTTATCTCCCCTATGTTGCAGTGAAGGCCTTCCGATTCAGTTTCACATTAGAGGGTTGTTCTGGTGAAAAATCTGTCAAGGTAATTATTTATGTCGTCATCAAAAGCATGACACGAACCAACTTTTAGATGCTCCATCGGGAGCTCGGAATTTGGAGGAGACTGAAACATGA
>JBBPJY010000956.1:0-11306 GCA_038088975.1 Xerocomus cyaneibrunnescens
TCTCGAAAGGGACATCTTCGTGCGTGTGCAGGGTTGGGAGATGCCTTTTCGGAGTAAGAGTGAGAAATGAGGGTGGTGTGTGACGTGCGCGAAGAGCGTCGTAGCGATGCGAGATGGGAGGCCGCTTAACGGTGGTTGGAGAATGCGACGTCACGGCGAGAGAGCGATGGTGTCCTGCAGCGAGAATGAGCGGATATTGACAGAGCAGGGAACAAGTTACAAGGCAGGAGAGATGCGCGATGCCGCTGTGAATGACACTCCCTGGCCCGGCTGTTTTTGGGATCCGCACAAAGGATGGGAGCGCGGTTCTGGCTGGGGTTCCCGGACGTGCCACACTAGCTCTTTGTCGCTAACCACCAACCACCGACTACTCCTCCCTCGTCGTCCTCCAAGTCAGCAGCCACCCTACAGACAAGCGATCGATCCGAAACAGACGTCTCGCCCGCGTTTCCCTTTTCACGGTGACCATCCTTTGCGGGACGGTAATGGCGCAAAAACAGTTCGTCGGGCGCATTAATGGAACGGGCTATGTGTAGATAGACTTTTGGGCGCAAGTAAAGACCAAGGACTGCCAAGGCAACCTGCGCCCTCCGTTCTTTCGGCGATCTGATAAATGGGCCATCGTGTGATGTATACACTGCAAGAGTCATCATACGAGTTACTGCTTGCCAGCAAAGGTCTATCGTCGCCCACCATCTATGCTTAAAAGTATGCGCGAGTCGGACGGTCAGAATTAGCAAGCTGATTCCCGGCGTTGCTTCTCTCTTGCAGGTCTGCAAGTATCTCGATAGAAGCACGACGACTCCGTCTTTCATTCCTGCGCGCTAGTCATGATAGGCGTATGCGTTCCGTTCTGGCCCCTCTGATTCTATTCTGATGCGGGATTCAGGTATGATGGGCCCACCATAATGGTATGTTCATGAGGTTCTTCTGGCGAGGTCATAAAAGACCGCCCACTGGCGTCTGGTCGCGTCGCATGTGCTGGACCCCATGAGCATTGTTAGACATCCTGGGATGTGCCAAGTACCGAGGTGTGCGTTTTGCCTTGCTGGTCTTGCTTGCTTTGCTCACCAGGATTCCCTGGCGAAGCTTCCGTGGTGGTCCAACAATCGTCAGACCTACTCCATGCTCACTATCCAGTCAATAACAGCATGCCCCGAGCGAAACCGTACATCAACAATTACACGATTGTCCATGACCGCATGCTAACAATGCCTCGGTATATAGCGAGCTCACCTCCAGAGTATGTCCGGTTAGGACTACAGCTCTTTGTTTTTGACCTGCGATGACGGCATGCCACGTCCGGGATGGTACGTCAAAGGTTAGATGACCGTCGATGACCCCACACTATTCGACTCTCGATAGATTTCTGAGCCGAGGTGTATAGCTAGAGACCTGTTCTGACTACAGCTCTTGGTCTGCCAATGCTGAACGTCAAGAACAGACCTATTGATTGAACTGTATATTCACTTTGTGAGTAGGTAATCTGGATGGTCATCTTCGTGATAAATGGCTGACTGCTGTTTGGCAAAGCTCACGTCCTAGCCAACCTTTTCAGAATTCGAATGCAAGTTGCCGCCAACGACCGTTAAGTCGCTCCTGGGACGTTCGAATGGTATCATTCGTGACGAAATCCCCATTTCTCGGACGAATTTGCCACTTTGCAGCAACTACTGTTGACAATCGATTCCAACAAGTCTTGAATGCTTAGTCTCCACGCAAGTGAGTCATCAACTCCACTCTCGAGACGTTCCCCTCCAACCTCTTTACACTTTGTCGGGACATTGACATACGACCATATCCCCGCTGCACAGGTCAATTTCATTGAGCCTACCTTCCTGGATAACCCGCATCATGACGATCAGGCATTGACTGTCATCGCAGCGGCACACGGTGTGGATGTGGAACAGACCAGTGGAAATGCCACAGTCAGCGGCTACCCTCTCGCATAACAGTTACTTTATGAGCGTTTGTGCTAGCTAGTGAGCATATTGAACATCCTTTACTTGCATCTCGTCTGTAGGCTCGCTAACGGAGGGTCGATATTGTATAATATATACTAAGGAACGGCAAGGAGCCGGCCAAAACCTTGCTTGGGGTGAAGAATTCTCACGGACTTACCGTTCTAAGGATGTGACATCGTTCGTGATATGTTTGAACCCTGTCTTTCCTCGCACCAGTATATTGCAATAAGTATAGAGCATTGCGCTGACAGTGTCATATTTTATTGCAACGAAAGTTACGCGCTAGCGAGGGTTTCACCCCCAGACCATGCTGGTCAGTTCGTTTGTATGCTGATGGATGACCTTCTACATGTCAATGCATGTCCGCCCAATGATGTTTCCTATTTGAAAGCGGGCGACCGTGTCGTTTTGGAGGGTGACATTGTCTGACATATCTCATTCTCTTCTCAGTGTGATGGTCAGAAGGTCTGTTGCACAGTACATTATGATGATATGGACTTTTTTTTTGTCCTGGCATGCCACAAAAGCCATACATTCTCAAGGTCACGGCTCCGGCAATTTCTTATTCACGCAAAAAGTTGGACGCAGTTGATCCTTGTCTGGTTCGACAGGTGTTCGAGTGGTATGTTTAAATTTATTGCATGGGAGTGTTGAAAAACTTTTTCTTTTCCTTTCACCTTATCACACGAATTCTAGACTATGACATAGTTGGTCTGTGCACACTGATAATATAATATATAAGTAGAACTCTCATGTATAGTACTTCAGACTTGGAATTTCATTTCTTCCCCTGAAAGTGTTCCCTTTGAATGTGATTGTTGTGAGGTTCCTTGTCATAATTCCAAGTCTCTTTACTCAAACTGAATGCCACCTCCACTAGTTGCCACCATGGCACTCTATCTCATCCATAACTGACAACTTCTTGCCTGGCATGCACTCTGCATCCATGTCCTCATCCTTTGCTTCCCACTTTCCAACCAAGGGCCTCTTCAGCCCTGTCACTACACCCAGATTCCAGGTTAAGGAAAATCTTGCTTTGCTCAGCAACCCTCTATTCAAGGAACTAGAGCACTCCACTTTGGAGACCCCCCTGATGTCTGAATGATTTAAAGCAGCCTGCTCATTTTGAGGGTTTACCTGCTCATCTTCAGTAGGATGCAAGGGATCTGAAGGAAGAGTGTTTGTTTAGAGCTGTGCTGTATGTGACCAGCTGGGTGTAGCACCTGTGAAAGGCTAGTTATATGTTCATCTGGCATAATAAATAAGGATAACGTTGCTGAGCCCCATAGTGCACTAGGGGAAGGTTTCTGAGACCCATGGCTTACATCCCTGATATCTCAGACATGGTGACTGCTCTGCATGTAAAGAGCAGAGGTTTTGTGCACCAGACACATTAGTGACCATAGTCCTGCTGGTTTCTACCCGGGAGTCCCCTGCTCCCACCTTGTTAATGGTTTTCATTCAGCAGCTGGCATTTTGCCCCCTGGCAATTTAGATCCTAGCATCCCCTTTCTGCCTTCTGTATACAAGTCAGCTCATAGCAGAGCTTGCTGTTTCATACACAAATGCATTCATCATTCCTCCTCCTGTCTTAATCCAACAGTCATTGGACTGCACCTCCTCTACCACCCAATCATCTCTCCTCTACAGTAATGTCCTCTTCAGAAGCAGGACTGAGCAGTCCAGTACTGTACCCTCCTTGATTGATGTCTCGAATGTCAACCCAACCAATGCCACCCACACGTCCCACCTTCTGGTCAGCTTCTTGTGCCTCTACACAGACTACAGAGCACACCCTTATCATGTCCACGATCTTACTTGCGGTGGTGGAATCTATCCAATCGCCCCAGCCTGTCTGGCCCTTGTTAGGCAAACCTGCCGCCTATGAGAAACAGTCCATTACAGTGATCATCCTGCAGCCCTGGTGGGATGAACGCTTCACCCAGGACCTAGAGGCATTCCTAGACTGATACTACAGCTGGTACTACAGTCTCATGACGTTGCCTGGAGGAATGACTGCAGTCAATCCTCTGTCATGTCCATTCTCCCCAAACATGCCGCAGGTCCAACATATAATGATGCCACCTGAAGACCCTGTCCCCACCATTCTGACACCTCCTGCCTTGCCGACAGCCCACCACCTGTCACAAGACATTCATATGGCCTCACCTGGCCACCCACTCCCTTTCGTTCCTCTGACCAGCCCATGTATCTCCCCTGCTGAAGGAAAATCAGGCAAGTCTCTTTCTGCCAAGCCTGATCAGTATGACAGCAACAAAAAGAAGTTTGTGGAGTGGTGGAGATCAGTAAAGCTCTACCTCTGCGGCTTCCAAGGCACCCCGCCAATGGACACAAAAAAAATTGTTATTGTACTATCATACATGAAGGGTAGCCATGCTGCTGGCCACCATGCCAATCTTTATATTGACCAGGACAAAATTGGCACAGAGACATTTGCTGAATTTGAGCAGGGCATGACATGGGAGTTCAAGCCAGCCACATTCAAGCGGGACATGTCAAAAGAGCTCCAACACCTCTTCCAGGGCAAGGAGATGGTGAAGGACTTCTTCATGTGCATGCATCAGCTCATGATGGAGGCCAGATGGAGCATTGTGACACATGGCAAAATTCTAGTTGATATTGCCTGATGAGGAGTTCATGACAGAGTTGTGCAATTTGTAGAACAATCTTCCACAGAACTCCTCCCACTGGATGACATTGTCAAATGGAACCATGCCCTGGTCCATGCAGAGGCCACACTCAAGGAGATTGATGCCTGGTGCTCATCTGCCCCTAGGCCTGCCCCCAGGCCACCAACAACATCATATTCTGTCTCTTGCCCTGCTATAGTAACATCTACACCTGCAGCAGTGGCTCTCTCCAAGGCTGCCCTGGCAGCAAACACCACAGCACCCAGCACTTATGCTGGACAAGGGGTCTCTATGGACTTATTCAAGGCATGTGCTGCAAATGTGTGCAGAATATGTGGAGGAGCCTGGCCTTGCGCTGCTCATCCCCTTGTCTGCCGCATCTGCAAAATGGTTGTTTATGGCCAAGAAATTCAGTATTCCAACAGTGCAGAATTGGAAGCACAAATCCAGGTCCTCACCAAGCAGGAGGAATGGAGAAAAAAGGATTTTCCTGCCAAGGGTCAGCAGTGAGTCATGCTGATTCCTCTCATAAAAATGTTTTGAGTATGGTCCCACTTGTATTAGATACAAAAAATAAATATGCTATTCTTGACATTGAAAAGTGTGACAACACTGAAACAGTAAAAGACTCACAAAAAGTAAGTAAGAGTGCACCTAAGGTAATCTTGAAAAGAAAACCTAAGGCTCAGCTATAGAGCGCTGCTCTGCTTGGGAATGCATGTAGTCTCACTGAGGTGCAAAGCCCTCTTCCTGAGAAGTTTTACAAGGAGGCTGATGTGGAGCTCACCTCTAGAAGTCATTTGAGTTGGATGAACACCATTGATCCATGGTCAATTAGATGGGTCAAATGCATGATCAATGACAAAGACGAAAAACAGTCAATCAAACACCTTCGATTGTTCATACATGACAAGCAAACCTCTGAGGTGAACAAGGAGTTGGTAGTGCAACTAAAAACATTAAGCAATGAGGAAGCATATTACGCTCTCTATGAACTTCAACAAAAACCTAGGTTCATGAGACAAGCAAAACGCTCCAATAACTCTCTTGAACTAGAAGCAACCCTCCTCCTACCTAATCATCGAACTCTCCCTATATCCACCCTAATTGACTCTGGTTGTACTAGTTCCACCATTGACAAGTTCTTTGTACAGTTGAAAGGACTTCAAACCCATAAGTTCCCCATCCCAATACCTGTATACAATGCCGACAGAACCCAGAATTCCACAGGAAAAGCCAAAGAGTTCATTATTGTACAACTCAACATTGGCGATCATAAGGAACAAATGTCCCTGGCAGTAATGACACTGGGAACCAATGATGTTTTCTTGGATCATGATTGGCTCAAGAAACACAACCCCTTGATCAACTGGATTTCAGGAACAGTGAAATTCCGGTATGAAAACAATCATACCAGCATACCCACCAACCCCTCCGATCTAGTTGGAGAACTGGAAGAAGGTGACTGACTCTTCCAGCTCGACTGATTTGAATATGTCTGAAATGTCTCTACCAACATCGTCATTGTTGCTGCCCAGAAAAAAGTAAAAAAGACATTCAAGGAAGCAGTCCTAACCATCTATCATGACTATGAGGACATATTCACCAAGGAAAACTTCAACAAACTCCTGCCATATTGCCCC
Organism: Xerocomus cyaneibrunnescens; assembly: GCA_038088975.1. NCBI lineage: Eukaryota > Fungi > Basidiomycota > Agaricomycetes > Boletales > Boletaceae > Xerocomus > Xerocomus cyaneibrunnescens. The sequence goes on from JBBPJY010000956.1 coordinate 6,259, forward strand.
TGGGACCATGCCATTGAGCTCATCCCAGGAGATCATGCAGTAAACTCAAAAATCTACAATTTATCCCCAAGTGAACAAGTTGAACTCAATGAGTTTCTCAAAGAAAATCTTCAATCTGGAAGGGTTTGTCCTTCAAAGTCCCCCTTTGCCTTTGCCTCTGCCTTTTTCTTCATTAAAAAGAAGGACGGCCACCTCCAACCTGTACAGGATTACTGAAAACTCAATGACATTACCATCAAAAATTGGTATCCTCTTTCACTCATTTCTAAGCTGGTAGACAAATTGCAAGGTAGCAAATACTTCACCAAGCTGGACATTTGTTGGGGCTACAACAATGTCCGGATGAAGGAAGGCAACAAATGGAAAGCCGCATTTTGCACAAACCAAGGGCTATTTGAACCACTTGTCATGTTCTTTGGTTTGACCAACTTCCCAGCAATGTTTCAAACCATGATGAACATGCTGTTCAAGGACCTAATAGATCAAGGAAAAGTCGTAGTGTACATTGACAACATTATGATCTTCTCAAAGAATCACAAGGAGCACATAAATGTAGTACAACAAGTATTACAGATTCTGAGAGATAATAAATTGTTCTTGAAGCACAAGAAGTGTGAATTTGATGCTTCTGAAACAGAATATCTCAGCTTGATCATTGGACAAGACAAGGTAAAAATGGATGAAGGAAAGGTCTCCACTGTCCATGACTGGCCTGTCCCCACCAGTTGAAAACAACTACAAGGATTCCTAGGATTCCTCAACTTCTATTGAAGATTTGTCTGCAACTTTGCTCAAGTTGCTCATTCCCTAAATGCTCTCACCTCCGACAAAAGAGAGTTTGTATGGACTACAGAATGCCAAACAGCATTCAACTCTCTCAAAACCATTCTCACAACTGCCCCCTCTCTTGGGATGCCCTGGGACAATGCCCTATTCAGAATCAAAACCAACGCTTCTGGATTCAGCATAGATGCAGTGTCATCCCAAAAACAAGATGACATATGGCGACCAGTAGCCTTTATCTCAAAATTCCTCAGTGATTCTGAAAAAAACTATCATGCAGGCGACTTAGAAGCTCTGGCCATCATGTTTGCACTGAAGGAATGGCGCCATTACCTACTTGGTGTCAAATATGAATTTGAGGTCCTCACCAATCACAAAAACCTTGAATTCTTTAAAAAACCACAAGATCTGTTCCGCAAGCAAGCTAGATGGTCTCAAGCTGCACAAGAATACCACTTCAAAATTGTCCATCGAAGCAGTAAAACAAACCCAGCTGACCCTCTGTCCCAGAGGCCAGATCATGAAAAGGGGGTAGAGTCTGATAACAAAGACTCCTATCTCTTTCCACCTTCAATTTTCATTGGGGCTGATGCCAAGCTTGCCCCAAAACAAAAGACAGAAGCTGCTGCTGTGTGCACAACCATTACCCCTGCCATCTCTAGCATATTCAAACTTGTCAAAAAATGTCAACATCAATGAGAATGATTCGCCTGAGATGGCCTATCACAAGGAAAACTCTCCTGGAGAGAACAAAACGGCATACTATACTGGAAAGATACCCTCTATATTCCAAAGAATCCTCAATTAAGAGAATGTATCATCCAAGAAAACCATGACCACCCCCTTGCCAGACATTCAGGAGAAAGACAAACAGTCAACCTCATCAAAGAAAGATACTATTGGTCCACATTAAGAAAGAATGTTAAAGCCTATGTATCGGGATGTGACGTGTGTCAAAAAGCAAAAGCAAAAAGGACAAGGCATATGATGCCTCTACACCCTCTTGAAGCCCCCTCCTATCCATGAAAGGAAATCTCCATAGATATCATTGGTCTTCTCCCAGAGTCAAATGGGAAAGACACCATTCTCACAATTGTAGATAGATTTTCTAAAATAATACAAATCTTTCCTATCTCTTCTAACATTACTTCCCTTGGCATAGCTATAATATTTAGAGACCATGTATTTAAATTACATGGTACCCCTAAAAGAGTCGTCTCCAATCGAGGCACTCAATTTGTGTCTTCCTTTATAAAGGACCTCTATAAGATGCTCCACATTGAAGCAAACCCATCCATGGCTTACCACTCCAAAATCAATGGCCAAGCAGAATGAATGAACATGGAGATCAAACAGTACCTGCGGATCTACACAAACCACTGACAAAATGATTGGACCAAGTGGCTTCCACTTGCAGAATTCACTTATAATCAAAAAGCTAATGCATCCACCAAACATTCCCCATTCATTCTCAATTATGGCCATAATCCCAGCATAGGAGTGGACCACCATGCATAGCCACACAATGAAGCTGCAGAGGACTTTGCTACAAGAATGAAGGAAATGCAAACTCAGGCAAAAGAAGCCTTGGAGTTTGCAAGCAAAGACATGAAACAATTTCATGATCAAAAGGCAGAGGAGCGAAAGGAATATCAACCTGGAGACCTGGTACTACTCGAAGCTACCAATATCCACTCAGATAGACCTTCAAAAAAATTGGATGACAAACGATATGGCCCATTTAAGGTCATAAAAAAGGTTGGCCATGCAGCATACGAATTGAAACTGGATAGATCCTGGAAACAGATCCATCCCATCTTCAATGAATGCCTACTCTGGCCATACAAAAAGGGACAATTCCCATCACAAAGACTCCCTCCACCTCCTCCCCCAGACATCATCAGTGATTGGGCTGAACAAGAAATAGAATCCATACTGGACTCCTGGAAGTGATGAGGAGAAGTGGAATATCTGGTCAATTGGAAAGGATTCCCCTGAGAGGAAAGAGAATGGAAAAAGGCATTGCAACTACCTCATGCTCAAGATGCCATTAAAGACTTCTATTGCAAACACCCATTGGCAGCACGTCCTAAAGCTACCATGAAACTGTGATCTGCTACCAATCCAGTCTGTCAATGCCCAATATGTTTGCATCAACCCCCTCCTCTCCCAACCACTAAAATCCTCCAATCTGCTGAATTCCTTCTATTTAGAGAGTTATTATGGAAATTCCCAGAATCATCCTTTGAATTCCCAACTGCTGCAGATGTCAGTCCTTAAAAAGGGGGTACTGAAAAGCTTTTTCTTTTCCTTTCACCTTATCACATGAATTCTAGACTATGATGTAGTTGGTCCATACACACCAATAATATAATATATAAGTAGAACTCTCATGTATAGTACTTCAGACTTGGAATTTCATTTCTTCCCCCGAAAGCGTTTCCTTTGAGTGTGATCATTGTGAGGTTCCTTGTCAAGTGTACACACTCTTTCCAAGGATTGACCACATGCCAAGTATCAGTGCAATTATCCAATTATCCACAAGTTCTACATTGGCTCCAAGCCCCGAATAAGCGTGACACGTCGCCAACTGCCCATCACGCTTGCATACAGATTCACGGGCTATAAAACACAAGGTCAAACGTTCGACCCTGTAATATTAGACATCGGGAAAACAACGAGCTTTGGACTTACACCATTCAATGTGTACGTGGCATTATCAAGATCCCGACAGACATCGAGTGCACGACTGCTGCGAAGTTTTGAAGACACGCTATTTACGCGACACCCATCTAAGGTAAGAAGACAAATGATTAGCAAAAGTTGCAGAGGAAACTGAAAAGAGATATCAGGAAAGGGAACACATCTGAGGGTGTCAAGATGAAATGGCTTTGGGGAAGATCGTGAGAGGAGCTCCCCGACAATTATTTAACAATGGTTATTTATTTCTTATCGACACGTCTTATCGATGACGCTATGTATTTTGGGGATGTGTACGTTTGCACACGAAGTCACCATGGAAGAGACCTTGCAAGCAAGGTAACAAGGTAACTATTCAATGATGATTGTTTCAGCGTGACAGGACGCTGCTACGTTACCCTCGTCAGAATTCACGCTCCGCTTCTCTTAGGAACTGCCGAGGGGGGAGGAACTTGGAGACGTGCGTCGACGCTGATGAGGGCATAAAAGTGTACAACGGATGGCGAGTTGCAAATGCGATTCATATTCTCACTGTAACACGGTGCGCTAATCTATATCTATATCAGCGGGGGCCCAACGTGTATAGAGGAGGGCAGACGGACCACCCCGACGTTGTTCATTCAATCTCTCTGGAGCGTCATGCCGCCGACGAGCCCATCGGAACTTTCGAAATCGACTGGTGCGTTCTTGTGAGATGGGGTTGCATGTATGTCAATTTAACGAGGCTCTCTTCTACTATTCGACCGCACCGTCCTTCAATTCTCCCTCCCGAAAAGACCTTTTTATCAAGCGAGGCAAGGCATTTCTTGCAGTTGGATCATGGGAACGGGCACTGGACGATGCAAACCAGGTACATCGTTCAATTCATACAGGTCGACGTCACTGATCCATCGTCACCAGGCGATCAACTTCGATCCGTCATTGCCTTGGGGATATGAGATGAGGCATGCCGCTTTACACAAGGGAGGTGACTATGGCAATGCAATCAATGCGTTCGAGGAGATGCTCTCAAAGATAGAAGAGTCACCCGATCCGGACGTTCGAGGTGCGTTGTATCCTCGTTATCATCGTTTATTCATATTGTTCACGCAGAGCGCCACGACCAGTACATTAGCCCGTCGACAACACAAGCGAAGATTCGTAAAATTGTCCAACGGATTCTCCGTCGTTTACCGCGCGAGCTTATCAACACATCCAACGGGCGTCTCTACGACAGGGCGCAGCTGGCATCTGCATTTCGAATCATTGCCGATCTTCAATGAACTTGTATCATCCACGACAACGCGCATAGACCGTGCTCGGATCAAGCATGAAGTGCGACAGTTCTTTCGATACGTCATGCTGTCGCACACGTGGGAAGAAAATGAACCACTCCACGAGCAGCTAATGCAGGTAGCGGTGTATGACCTCAATTCGTCTCCGACTCACGACAAGTTGCAAATGTTCTGCAAGATCGTTCGGGGTTGGATTCGACTGGGCGTGGAGTGATACGTGCTGTATCGATAAATCAGATGACTTCGCGCTCCAAGAAGCCCTGGCGGCCATGTTCAAGTGGTACCAGGGTT
>JBBPJY010000959.1:0-11301 GCA_038088975.1 Xerocomus cyaneibrunnescens
ACATTATTGGTCTTTTCAGTGAGAATTTGCCAAACAATGGCATGCTTGGTGGTGGAAAAAAGTTTTGAAAGATGACCACCATGATGGTTTTTCTTCTTTGATTGGATTTCCTGAAGAACCCTAGCTGCAGTTGACTTTCCTAGGCCAATTTGGAATGCAATTTTCCTGCAGAAAAGATCTAGGAAAGCAAGAGAGATGATATTGTCTCTTTAAGCAGCAAAAAGGTATTTTATAATGAATTGATTTGTAATGGCAGGGTTTATATATGCTGTAGACTAGTCGATGACATAAGAGTGACATAATATATTACTTACATAAGGTATGTAATCATCTTACAGCACTTCAGGGTTCAATATATGTAATGAGAATTCAAAGTCAAAAAACTGTCCCAATGAGTTGTTATTTTAATATGGCTGCTATTTTATTAAAACATAACCAAATGCTTTGATTCTTGGACTGATAGACAGCCAAAAGCAAGCACTCCATTTCATACACTTAGAGTTTAAAATAATAATTATGTGTTATTGACAGACACTCCATTTAGTTGTCAAATCAATGAGTTGACTATTGAATCTCTGGGATCTCCATGCCAACTCTAGTCAGAGAATGACAGTGAGTACTGAGGTGAGAGAGGTTAGTGATGGGGGTGGACCAAAGGCCCAACAGAGGAAGTGGAAATGGGGAACTTAGTGAGGATGTTGGCATATGGGTCATGCCCTTGTATAGGTCTAGGTCCTTGTATTTTGGAGATCGGACTAGGAGGATGAGGATAAGGACAGGAGGGAAGAAGGGACAATGAGGAGGAGGGAATGTAGTCAAATTTAGTCAATATTTGTGCTGAGTAATAGTACAGGATATATGGAGGTTTATATACAAAGAATGTAAGGTGAAACATGGTAGGCAAGGAGATGAAATATATAAGTGTCAAAGGGAAAGGAGCACATAGTGCGATCAGAAAGCAGTATAACAATGGAAGTGATACAATGGCAACTAACTCTGCATAGCACCTATCAAATGTGAGGGATGACAAGTCTTGACATACCTGGAATGAGATAGGGGTACTTCAATGACAGGTGATAGAACTTCGAGATGTGGAGTGGAGGAGTGGATGAGGATACAGATATAGTGAGGGCAGAGATGGCCAGAGATGGTTTGGAGGGGGCGATATAGGGGTCAGAGGATGGATATGACAGTGTCCCTCTGTTAGGGCAAAGCCCTTGAGGCACTGGTAAGCAGTAAGTCTGATCCAGAGCCAATCCAAGGAGGCAGTCAAGCCCCTGTGGAGAAGGTAGACCAGGCGAATTGGGTGGGGTTGCTTACCAGGCAGAGTTCAAATTTTGCTGCATTGGAGTAAGGAGAATAACTGTCATCAGAGTTACAATCACAACTCAAACCACAACCACCACCGCCATGTCCAGCAACAGTGACAGCAGCAGGTCCCCCACCCTGTCCCTATCATTCAATGAGCAAGAGGCCCAGCTCTGGGTGCAGCTCCAACAGCTGGAGCAGCAGAGTGAGCAAGAGTGAGCAGCATGAAGCTGAAGAACAAAAATGTCAGGAGCAGGAGGAGTGAGCAAGGGCAGAGGCAGAGCAGGTGTGGAAAGTGGAGGAGGCATGTCAGCAAAGAGAGCAAGAGGCCAAGGGGAAGGAAAAGGTGCACAACAAAAAACACAACCCATGGCAGGGGCACTAACACAGAAAGCAGGCACATGTCAAGTCCCCTGACTCAGAGGGGAGCAGGCATGAGCAGAAGACAATGGGGCAGAAGTGAAAGGAGCTGAAGGTGGGGCCCTGTGACCAGTGCGCAGCACAAGAGGCAAAGTGCATGCCCCTACCACCGGGCACAAAAGGGATCATGTGTGTGAGGTGTGCATGGGCATACATATCCTGCAAGCAGGGCAGTAAGGAGATGACTGGTGGAGGTGAGTGGAAGAAGAGGTGGGTGCACCTCATCATGGAGATCCTGGTGGTGGAGTCATCATGAGGGAAGGGAACTGTGGAGGGGAGGCACATCCAGATGCTCTGCCAGATTGTGAAGGTGGTCAAAAGGATTGCTGGCATGCTGGAGGAGAAGGGAAAAGGAGAGGAGAAGAAAAAGGAGAAGAAGAAAAAGGAGATACAGATAAAAGAGAGGAGAGTAGAGGTAGGAGTACAGGCAGAGGAATCAGAGAAGGAAGAGATGGAGATGGAGGAGGAGATGAAGGAGAAGGAGGAGGAGACAGAGATGAAGACAGGAACGGAGGAAAATGGATTGGAGGATGGAGACAGAGATGTGGAATAGTAGGTAGTAGTACAAAGAATTTTTTTTTTTTGTTTCTTTTGTTTGTCTGTTTTTTAACATAGAAAAAGTGTTTTTGGAGATCAAGAGAGAGACAAGAGTGAACAAAGATCAGAAATTCAACAGGGTAAGGAAATAAGGAGGAAATGAAGAGAGGAGCGACTGAAGATGACTTCCTACAGAGCAGGTAGCAGTCCAGGTTTCTCAGGGTACCTCTGGTGAAAGTCTGAGATAAGTTCCATTATGTTCCCCAACTCCATGGCTAGAAGCCAGGAGGTCTCTTTGTCAGTTCTCTTATAACCGAGCCAATGCACCAGATACAGGAGTTGGCAGTGATGCCTTCTTCAATCAATCTTGGAGTCAAGGACCTCCGCAATCTTGTACTTCAGCTCTCCATCCACCTCATTTGGAGAAGGCGGAGGCTGGTCACAGTTTGCTATAGTATTCAGAGTAGAAGGTTCTAACTGGAAGATGTGAAAAACAGGGTGAACAAAGCAGAGAGACTCAGGGAGACATAACATAAATGAATGTGTACCTGGTTGGGCAATAATAGGGAAAGGTCCCAGATTTTTCTCAGAAAGTTTTTTAGAAGGTCTAGTAGAGTGGAAGTATTTTGCCCTCATGTATACCAGATCTCTGACTTGGAAGTCTGGAGCTGGGCTATGCTTGGCATCAGCTGGTCCTTGATAGTGGCACTGTGCTACAAGCATCTCCAATTGGAGGAACTTGTGTAACTGTTCAAGGTTGGTAACACAAGTGGATGCTGAGGAGGAGGTGAGGGAGCAAACAGAATAAATGGAGAAGTTTGGGTGATAACCCTTGTTCATGAAGAATGGTGATACTCCAGTAGTAGCACTCAGAGCATTGTTGTAGGCAAACTCTGCCAAAGGCAGGAGATCTGACCAGTTGTTCTGTTGGTAATTACAGTAAACCCGAAGATACTACTCTAGTGTTTGGTTAGCACATTCCATTTGTCCATTGCCTTCTGGATGATAACTGGAGGTGAAGTGAAGGTGCATATCTAGCACTTTACCTAGGGATCTGAAGAAGTAAGATACAAACTTGGAGCCCCTGTTGGAGGTGACATGGAAGGGAACTCTGTGCTTGAAGAAGACATTGATGATAAATAGCTGGGTGAGATCAGCGAAGGAAATGGTATCATAGGTAGGGATAAAGATGGCTTGTTTTAATAACCTGTCAATTACCACTAGGATAGCAGTGAAGCCTGCCAAAGCTGGTAGATGCTCTATGAAATCCATGAAGATGGAGTTCCATGGCTTCTCTGGAATAGGAAGCTGTTTGAGGAGGCTGTATGGGTGATGCCTAGGGGTTTTGGCATGAGCACAGGTTGTACAAGAACTAACATAATCTTTCACAAATGTCTGGATGCCTGGCCAGATGTACTCTCAATGGATGAGTTCCAGAGTATGGTTCTGACTGAAGTGACCTGCAGTAGGGTGATCATGAAAAGTCCAGAGGATCTGGAGTTGGAGGTCACCTTGTTCCAGGACATAGATATAGCTATCACGGAGGAGGAAACTTTCTGGAGAGATGGTCTAGCAAGGATCATTGGTAGGTAGGGCGGAAAGGAAAGGGGATGCAACAGGATCATTGGGAGGAGTGAAGAGGATGTCAGAATGGAGTTGCTCAATGTCAAGGAGGAATGAGGCCCAGAGGACTGGAGCTGCAAGATGAGTAGCTCAGAGGGACACAGTGAGTTTGTCCTGTATAAAAATAGGTCTGTTATTGTCAGGATTAACATGAGTGTAGTCCTTGTCCCCTTCTTTAGGGTAGACATCCCAACATCTAGTTAGTGCATTAGGTTTCACTCTAAGCTTGTCCAGGTGATACTATACCACTAGATTGAATTGGCAAAGGTATTTCAACCAGTGGGCTTGCTGGCAGGTAAGCATTTTGGTAAAGGTGAAGTATTTGAAATCCTTGTGGTCTGTGAAAATGGAGATCAGAGTTCTGAAGCCTTCAAGGTAATGTCACCACTGATTAAAGGCTTCAAAAATGGCTAGGAGTTCCTTATCATAATTCAGTTCTGCACATGGAGAGAATGAGAATAAAATGCTATGGAGTGTAAGTCATTATCTGGAGTAGAAATGGAAAGGATTCCTATAATAGCATAGTTGGAAGCGTTAGTTTCAACAATCATCAGAGTATCTGGAATCCAGTGGACTAGCACTAGAGCAGATGTGAAGGTGGCCTTAAGGCCTTGGAAGGCCTTTTGGCAGTTCTCGGAGAAGTTCCAAGGAGCACCTTTACAAGTAAGACAGGTTAATGGAACAACAATATTAGCATAATTGTGAATGAAGTGATGGTAGAAGTTGGCAAAACCAAGGAAGGACTGAACATCCTTGACCTTCCTGGGCTCAGGCAAATCCACAATAGCTTTGATTTTGTCCTCAGCCATAGCAAGACTGGAGGGAGTGAGCATATATCTGAGGTACTTCACAGAGTTGGAGTGCCACTCGCACTTCTCCAGCTTCAGGTATAGCCCATTAGCTTGAAGTTATTGGAGTACTTTCCAGAGATGCTTTCAGTGGGAGGTGAGGTCTTGGGAGTAAATCAGGATGTTGTCTAGGTAGACCACAACAGAGACATCTAGCATATCAGCAAAGATACTATTGATGAACCTTTGAAAGGCTGCTGGAGCATTAGTAAGTCTGAAGGGCATAATCAACCATTCAAATGATTCATAGCAGGTCTGGAATGTAGCTTTCCACTCATCACCTTTGGCAATGTGGACCAGGTGATATGCATACCAGAGATTGAGTTTAATGTAGACCTTTGCTCTGCTTAAAGCATCAAGGAGGTTAGCAGTGCACAAAAAAGGATAGCAGTCTTTCTTGGTAATAGCATTGATGCCATGGAAGTCAACACAGAGACAGAGGAATCTGTCCTTCTTCTTGATGAAGAGCATCAAAGCGGCATGGGGTGAGCTGGAGGCTCAAATAAAGTCAATGTTCAGGTGCTCATTGATGAAGTCACAGAGGGTTTGTTATTCAGTAGGGGAGAGGGAGTAGAGCTTTCCAATTGGAGGAGAGGTGCCTTCCTCCAATTCAATCTTGAGGTTGAAAGGATGATGAGGTGGTAGGGTATCTGCCTTTCTTTTGCTAAAGACATTTGTGAAATCATGGTACTCCAGTGAAACTCTGGAGAGATCTATGGGTTCCTCAGAGATATCAGAGATGGAGGCAGAGCATGTCTTGGCATCCTTAGGATTCTGGAGTTTCATGGTGAATTGAACTGAGCCTTCCATCTTGCATGCCTGTGCAAATGCAGCAGCATTGATGAAAGAGATGGGAGGGCATCGGAGTCCAGGAGTGGTAGGCAATTCCAGAGGGCACTCCAGGGTCAGAGGAGAGTTGAAAGGAGTAACAGGAGGAGTGAGAGGAGTGGGAAAAGTGGGAGAAAGCCCCAGAAGCGCAGAGGCTGATGTTGGGCTTGGCATTTTGTCTGCAGGAGTCTGGAATGAAATGCTGCTCATGACCCAGTCAATCAACAGATTGTAGTGGATGAGCCAGCTATGTCCTAAAACTAGTAAGCATGAGGAATTTAAGGAGGTGACAAAAAATGTCTTGGAGGTGGTCTTGCCTGACAGAAAGGAGATGGTCAGTTCTACAGAGGAGGTGATAGAGGATGAAGATGAGCTGTCAAAGAGACAGTGAAATCAGAGGAACAGAGTTTATAGGTATTTTGTATTTGTTAGTAAAAAAGGAGTCAATGAAACAGTGAGTAGAACTAGAGTCAATAAGAACAGGAATGGAGAACAGAGAGAGATCAGGAATAGAGACAAAAGATCGAAGAGAGTTTGGATTAGAAAGAGTGGACATGTTGAGATAAAGCTCCTTAAGAGCATAGTGGGGTTCAATGCAACTCCCAGCCTATGCAGAGTCAAAGGAGTCACTCTCTATTTTTTCGCCTCAGAGGAGGTGGAGCCAGAGGCTGTCACTACTGGAGTAGCAGCAGCAGAGTGGGCCTTCGCAGCTCTAGAGGTAGATTTCTGGCAGTCTTTAGTGGAGTGACCTGGCAATCCACAGAAAAGACAAAGGTTATTCTTAATCTGGTGCTGGTGCTCCAATGGGAGGAGCTTGTCATCCTTGCTGAGTTTAGAAGAGATAGATGGGTCCTTAGGAGGCCCATTACCTTTGTTGTCCTTTCTGGAGAAACTGGAGTTTGGAGAACTGTTGGTATTGCCTTTGGACTTGTTGTCCTTATGCTTAGCAGACATTGATAAAGTGGATCATGAGGCCTGAAATTGGATTGTAATTTGAATAAGAAAGTTTTCCAATTGTCCATCCATAGCAGATGCTTCTCTAAAGGTTCATCTTCCAGAAGGTCTGGTTCAAAGTACTCTAGGGCTATGCCCTTAAGATAAGATTGGGTAATGTCACCTTAGTCCAGTCCATTTTGAAGGACTTCAGGTTTGCTTGGAAATTGAGTTCACATTGGACTACAAATGAACAGAGTTTCTTGGAGTCAAACCTGTCAAAAGGATCAGGTTCTCAGACTTTGGTTTTCTGGGTTTTGGAGCCCTTTTTGCATTGCAATGTCTGCCTGATCATATCCTGGATTGCCCCAGCTAGCTGGGTGAATGGTTTAAATGCAAGCAGGACATCATTCCACTGCTTAAAGTCATCATGACCGAAGGGGTTGTCATCAGGATCAGGATCTTGCTTGTTGGAGCTAGAGAATGAATCTCAGTCATCTCCAGGATCCTGTGGTGGAGGGCCACCAGGTCTGTAGCCTCCATGCTCATCATTGCCCTCAGGTAGCTCCCTCAAGCAGGGTCCAACTAGGGACTCTGAGTAGTCTGGCAGAGGGGTCAATGGAGACAGAGTGCCCCAACAAGGGTGGTATCCTGAGGTGGAGTTGCCAGGCCTGGTGGACAGGCTAACAAACCCACCCAAAATTGTGTGAGAACTACCGAAGGTGTTCCACAAGGCACTATCACAAAGGGTAAATGATTGGAAAGTCATAAGGACTAACCTATACAAGCTTGAGTACGAATATACTGTCAAATCAATGAGTCAACTATCAAATCTCCAGGATCTCCATGCCAACTCTGGTCAGAGAAAGACAGTGAGTACTGAGGTAAGAGGGGTTAGTGATGGGGGTGGACTAGAGGCCTGACAGAGGAAGTGGGAATGGGGGCCTTAGTGAGGATGTCAGCATAAGACTTATGGGTCACATCCTTGTATAGGTCCAGGTCCTCATATTTTGGAGATCAGACTAGGAGGATGAGAATAGGGACAGGAGGGAAGGAGGGACAATGAGGAGGAGAGAATGTAGTCAAATTTAGTCAATATTTGTACTGAGGAATAGTACAGGATATATGGAGGTTTATATACAAAGAATATAAGGTGAAACATGGTAGGCAAGGAGATAAAACATATAAGTGTCAAAGAGAAAGGAGCACATGGTGCGATCAGAAAGCAGTATAACATATGGAAGTGATACAATGGCAACTGACTCTGCATGGCACCTGTCAAACATGAGGAATAACAAGTTCTGACATGCCTGGAATGAGATAGGAGTGCTCCAATGACAGGTAATGAAACTCTGAGATGCAGGATGGAGAAGTGAACGAGGATACAGATGTAGTGAGGGCAGAGATGACCAGAGATGGTTTGGAGGGGGTGATGTAGGGGTTGAAGGATGGATATGACATTAGTGCAAAATATGCAAATATTGGAACAGTTTTTTGACCCACTGTAGGTTTGTCTCAGGGAGTCACAAATGCATAAATGGCCAAAGAAGAAGAGAAAGTAATAAATAAATGGCAGAAAGCATACCATCAGTGTGGTTTGCTCTAAACATGGGCTCCCAATCAGTAGGGCAGTAATCCAGGTGTGAGAACAGAGTTCCAGGCTTCTGCACACAATGCAGACAATGAGGACAGCAGGACAAGGCTTGTGTGGACAGAGACAGATCCTGACTTTGTGGTGGTAAAAGGTAATGACAATAGCTAATATGCTAGGTACATGTCTAACTAGTAAGTGAACATGCCCAGAGACTCCAAATGGCAATAAACAACCACAAATAGACCATCCAGTCCCAAAATAAGCTAGTCTAAACCCTAATGTGCTCATCTGGATCCAAAATAATGCAATTTGCACTCAAATGCACTTATCTGGGCATGAAAGCAGGTCAATCTGCACTGAAAACATACTATGAAATGCCACTGTGTGATCAGATAAGTGTTAGGCTCCCATCCAGTCAATGAAATGATTAGTCCACCCAATAGCAGATAGATTCCACATGTATTGGGAGTTGATTTGCACTAAAAGTGGGTCAGACAGCACAGCAGAATGGTTAGGATGTGGTGGACCAGTTGTGAAAGCACTGAACTGGGTGCAAGAGTGGTAAACTACCATCAAGGTGACTGTGGGAGTGGTGAACAACCATTGGAAGTGCTCTGAGATTGTTGGGTAACCTAGAAATTGTGAATTTCACATGTAGGAAACCACTGATCTCTACATCCACAGGAAACTTAGATACTGACTGTCCCCAGTCAGTTGAAATCTCAGAAGCAGCATGGTCTGGTGTGGATGACATGCTGGATAGTGCAGAAGGTGCAGCAGATGATGTGGAGGATACACCAGATGATATGAATGGTGTGATGAATGGTGCAAATGATGCAGTTGCCATGTGGGTGTGGATGGGTGCAGTGCAGATGGATGCAGTGCAGATGCTCTGGAATGTCACTAGGTGTGAATACAAGTAGTCCTAGGCTAAAATAAAAACATCAGATAAAGAAAAGAGAAAGACAGTGTAGAGACTCACAGTTTCCTACATGTACAATCCACATTTTCAGGTTCCCTGACATTCCTGTAGTCATCCTCATGATGGTGCACTGATCCTGCAGTCACCTGATGTTAGTCTGCCGCTCCCATGCCCAGTCTGATGTTCCCACAACCAGTCTGCCACATTCTGACCATTCTGCTATGCTGTTTGACCTGCTTTTAGTGCAGATTGACTCCTGATACCTGCAGAATACATCCACTATTAAGCTGACTGACTATATTATCGACTGGATGACATTCCACACCCAATCCAATGTTTCCACAACTGGTCTGCTGCATTCCACACCATCCTGCTGTGCTGTCTGACCTGCTTTCAGTGCAGATTGACTCCTGGTACATACAGAATCTATCCACTATCAGGCAGGATACTCATTTCATCGACCAGATGGGAGTCCAACACTTATCCAATCACACAGCAGTGTTTCATGGTATGTTTCTGGTGTGGATTGACCCACTTTCAAATACAAGTGAGTGCAAATGAGTGCAGATCACATTATTTTGAATCTGGATGAGCACATTAAGGTCCAGACTAGCTTATTTTGGGACCAGATTGTCTATTTGTAGTTGTTTATTGTTGTTTGGATGTTTGGGGACATGTTTACCTATCATATAGGCATATACCTAGTTTACCAGAATTCATCTGATGATCATTGAGCACAAGTCCACATCTATTTTCCATTCATCTAAGCCTTGTCCCACTGTCCTTGCTGTTCACATTGTGCATGAAAGCCCAGAACTCTATTAACAAGCCCAGAATGTTATCCTCCTACTGGTGGTATGCTCTGTCCATTCTTTTACCCTTTTTTTCTTCTTTCCTTTGGCCATTTGTATATTTATGACTCCCTGGGATAAACCTATCACCCCTTTCAAGATACTTTTCTGTTTTACAATGGACATAGATGTGAGGTACCACTCAACCTGTCTTCATCAGGCTTCTGTTATTGTTTACTCTTTCCAAAGACCCTTTGGATGCAGGGTACCACCCAGCTTGTTTTTGTCATGCATCTCCTTCTTCTTTCAGAATGATATTGAACAATCTGAAAAGCAAAACTAAAAATAATATAAAGCAGATGAATGTAATGCTATTGTATGCATGGACTCAGGTATAACTGCAGAAACAAAACCTAAAATTGGGTCTATCTTGAAGAAATCTTATACTAAACAAAGTGAAATGTGAGTCTGATCTAATGAAAATAATCTAGTGGTCATCCAGATGGAAGCTGCCTCTGCCAAATGAATAACCTATGCAACCAGCTGTCAATGTGGTCTGTCTTGCAGGGAGTATGGTGTAAAAGTGCCCTTTTAGGCATCAGAACTACTATGTAAAAATGATAAAAATAAAAAACGATGATTGGAGGTAAAAGTACTCCTTGGCTCACCCAGTGGGGGTGGCAATGCTTCTGGAATGGCTATAGCAGCATCTGGGCTTGTCTTGAGTGCATCTGGCTTGACTTCTAGCCCTTCTGGCTTGACTTCCAGTGCTCCAGGCTCAGCTTTCAGTGCTTTCAGCATGGCTTCTGATACTTGCGGCTCAGCTTCCAGCTTATCTTTCCATGCTTCTGGCTCAGCTTTCCATGCTTCTGGCTGGGCTTCTAATGCTTCCAGCTTGACTGTCTGCATGGTCAGGTCACATTCATGTAATGCTATACTTATCTCCTCTACATTCCAGCTAACCTCTACCCTGTCTTCATTGACTTCCAGCTCCTCTATCTCAATTTCATCTCCATCCTGCTTCATTTTTTTTGCATCCAATACCACTTCCAGTGCCATTAAACTGATGCTGCATGCTCTCAGGCTGATGTCCAGTGTACCATGGTCAATGTCCTATGTCTCTGATCAATGTTCCTGGCTGTCTGGCTCACTTGGAATGAAATCCAGAACCTGTGGCACAGGGAGCTCTGCTTCAGATCATAGGGGGAAGCAGGAGATGGTCAGAAGAGTGGTGAATGATGCTAGGGATAAGTAGGCAGGTTGGATAAACACTGAAGCAGTCAGTAAGGATGCCTGAACAGTTGGATATGGTGCTGGTGCTGGTGCCATGACATGCAGCACTAAGGTCTGCATTGAAACCACAGCTCTGGGGGCACTCCAAGTGAGAAGGAATGAGATGGCATCCATCATGTACTTCATTGGGTAAGGTTCATCTGGGTAGATCTCTAGGTGAACAATCTCAAGGCAGTGAAGAAGGCCACTTGCAAGGCTAGGTGG
>JBBPJY010000960.1:0-11295 GCA_038088975.1 Xerocomus cyaneibrunnescens
GAAATGGATAAAAAGCATGCCTAGAATGATTCAAGCAGTTATCAAGGCCAAGGGAGGTCATACCAAGTACTAAATATCATATGCTGTACAAAGTCAAAAAACTGTCCCAATGAGTTGTCATTTCAATGTGGCTGCCATTTCATCAAAACATAACCAAATGCTTTGATTCTTGGACTGATAGAAAGCCAGGAGCAAGCACTCCATTTCATACACTTACAGTTTAGAATAATAATAGGTGTTATCGACAGACATTGCATTTAGTGCAAAACATGCAAACATTGGGACAGTTTTTTGACCCACTGTATGTACTAGTAGACAGGATGATCTCCAACACACCCCCTCAGACTGGTGCTAGTGCAAAGTGAGTGAGCATGATCTCATGCAGTTTGCATGTGAGTGGTTTCATGAGTCTGTTGGCAAGCATATCAGCCATTGGTACATGCATGATCCTGAAAGTTCCATCTTTGATGTGCTTGCACACAAAATGGAATTGAGTACCAATATGGCAGCTTTGACTGTGGAAGCAGGCTTCCTGTGTGAGTGTAATGGTGGCAGTGTTATTGGAGAAGAGGTTGGTGGGTGGTGGTTCATTTCCACTGTGCATTCCTATGTCCTGGGTGATGTAGTGTAGCCATAGGCCTTGTTTCACACAGTGCGCAAGAGCAATGTATTCAGCTTCACAGGATGAGGTGGTAACATTGTCTTGTTTTTTGCTGTTCCACAAGATGACTGCATTACTGAGTTGGAAGATGTAGCCAGAGATGGAGTGGTGGTTGTTGGTGTCATGTGCAAAGCTGGTGTCTGTATGGCCAGTGAGGACATTGGGGTCATTGTTGGAAACCCTGCTGAGCATGAGTGCAAGGTTGTGCATGCCACATAGATATTTGAAAACATGCATGAGTGCCTTCTAGTGGGCTGTGCCAGGGTTTGCACTGTACTGGCTGAGTTGACTAATGGCAAATGCAAGGTTGGGGCATGAGATGATGAAGAGCCAGGTGATGCTGCTAAGGGCCTTATAATATGGGTATCAGGCCATTTTAGCCTTCTTCTCATCCATCTGTGGACAGTTGGCCTTTGGCAGGGTGATGCCAGGATCAAGTAGGGTGGATACAGGGTTGCACATGTCTATTCAGAAGTGCTTGAGTAGCATTTCCATATATTGGGTTTGCAACAGTGTGACTTAGCTGTTTTTATGATTGTTGACAAGTTTGATGCCCATGAGCCAGTTTGGGTCTTCTTCCTTCATCTTAAAGAGACTGTGAAGGAGTTGGTGGGTCTTGATAAGCATCATTTTGGAGTTTGTGACCATGAGGGCATTATCAACATGAATTGCAGTGATGGCTGTGTGTTATGCTAATGTGTCAGCACTCACTGAAACTCAAACTGAGGTAACTACACAAGGTGTGACAACCTTGAGTTTTGAGTAGGCACTCAGTTGGTTCACTCAGAACAACTGGAGGCAGAGAACTAACATTGGTATTGCATAGAACTAGCTTAGGGTACAGGGTGTTGAGAGTGAGGTTAAATACTAGGCATGAAGTTGCTGACTAAGCAAGAGAAAGATTGAGAAGATTCTATGTATGACTAAGAGGGACACGTCACCACCAAGAGAGAGAGATGGTGAAGGAGATAAAGTCCAGTAGTCCAGAGATAAGAAACAGATATAGGAACAAGAAGAGGAAACAAAGAGATAGTTGGGTGACATCAATGATAAGAGTAATAAAACAGATGAAGAACTGTAACACTGTGCTGTTATCAGAGTGGTGAACATAGACAGCAGGATTAGATGGAAGGTGAGAGAAGCCATGAGTACTTAGCTTCTTGTGCATGTATTTGTTCCAGAGATGAGAACCCTGCTTGATTCCATATAGGCTGAGGAGTAGGTGTGTGTTAAACTAAGTTGAATGAACTCCAAGGAACTCTGAGGGAGCAGAGTTGTGAGGGGGTCAGACAAGACTTGGCTTCACCTTCTGTGGTGCGCCCTTGCAAGGGATGTGGTGTTCCAAATTTGTGGATGGAGGGTCAGAGGTTGGAGGGTGGTCAGAGTAGTTGCACAGCAACTTAGAAAGCTGAGGTTGAATAAGGGGAACATCAAGTTGTGTTGATATTCAAACTGAAGAAGTACAGAGCAGAATCTATGGAGTTTATATACAGAGGGTAATTGGATGACTAAGTCCAGAGTTGGAAAGAACTATGTACCAAAATGTCAAAAGCTGAGTAATATCAGAGTGCAGCCTCGAAGCTGTGCTGACTGGTAATGGAGTTCTGAGTAAGCTGAGAATGGAATGTAAGGAGATGAGTAACAGAGTTAGAACAAGAAGAGAGTCAGAATAGTTTACTAAAGGTCAGAGTCCAAATAGGGTATTTAAGAGAGAAACGGAAGAACAGACTGGAGGTCATAGTGGAGTTGGTCCAGAAGGACCAGAGATGGACTTGTGAGTCTGGGATATGACAGTATCCCCCTCTTAGGCCTGAACCCTTGAAGGCCTTTTGAAGGTCACATAACACTGTTGATTTGTTGGAGTTAGGACAGTAGAGGTGTACATGGAGGATGAAGGTGAGGAGAGCAGAGAGGTCAAGGAGTTGAAGGATGACGAGAAGGATGGAGGAGTGGAGGAGATCAGAGGGAAAATCATAGTGTAGATTTGTTTGTGTTTTCTTTTGAAACTAAAATCATTATACTGGAATCATGAGTGAGGACCAGGTTTCTCTGGATAACAGAGGTGGAAATCTGATATGAGTTCTGACATGTGGCCCAACTCTGTTGTGAGTAGCCACAAAGTTTCTTCATTGGTTCCTTTATATCCTGACCAGCAGACAAGGTACAGGAGCTTGCAGTTTCTTCATCTTTGGTCAATCTTGGAATCTAAGATCTTGGAGATTTTATATTCTGGTTCACTGTCCACCTTGACCAGAGGTGGGGGCAGTTGAACATGGTTCAGAATTGTATTTGAGGTGGTGGGTTCCAGCTGGGAGACATGAAAGACTGGATATACAGACTTCATGTTTTCTAGAAGCTGGAGAGTAAAGGAAAGAGAGCCTGCCTGTGTGATGATCTCATAAGGACCTAAGTTCTTTTTGACAAGTTTATTTGATGGTTGTGTGGAGCAGAAGTACTTTGCCTTGATGAAAACTTGGTCACCAACCTTGAAGTCTGATGCCAGAGTTTGCTTGACATCTGCAGGTCCTTGATATCTTTGCTGGGCAATGGAGATCTCTTCATGGAGGAAGGAGTGGAGGGAGTCCAGGTTAATGGAGTATTCATGGGCATGGGTGGAGGTGAGGTCACACTCAGGGTGGACAGAGATGTTTGGATGATATCCTTTGTTAGCAAAGAATGGAGAAACACCTGTAGTAGTGTTCAGAGCATTGTTGTATGTGAACTTTGCAAGGGGCAGGAGTTTGGACCAGTTGTCCTGTTGGTAGTTACAATAAATCCAAAGGTACTGTTTCAGGGTTTGGCTCATTCACTTGGTTTGACCATCACCCTCTGGATGGTAGTTGGAGGTGAAGTGGAGCTGGATATCAAGTGCTTTTCCAAGGGAGTGAAAGAAGTGGAAGACAAACTCTGAGCCTTGATCAGAGGTGATGTGCAAGAGGACTCTGTGTTTGAAAAAGACATGTAGGAGGAAGAGCTTGGCTAACTCCAGGAATGTTACCTTGTCATTGGTTGGAATGAAGATGCATTGCTTGGATAGTCTGTTCATGATGACTAGGATGGTGGTGTGTCTGGAGGATGGAGGAAGCTGCTTGATGAAGTCCATGGAGATTGAATTCCATGGCTTTTTGGGGATTGGAAGTTGTTTCAGGAGCCCATAGGGCTTGTGTCAGGGGACCTTGGCATGGGTGCAGGCTGTGCAGGAGGAAACATACTCCTTGACAAATGTCTGGATGCCTGGCCAGGTGTATTTGTGGCAGATGAGTTTTAATGTCTGATTTTGTCCAAAGTGACCAGAGAGCAGATGGTCATGCTTGTACTGGAGGACTTGGAGGCAGAGATTGTCTGCATCAGGAATGAAGATACAATCATCTAGGTGTAAAAAGCCTTCAGAGTCTATGGTCCAATGGAAATCAGAGGGTTTGGAATTGGACATGTGGATGGCTATGAGAGGGTTGGAGGGAAAAGCAGATAGGATGTCATTGTGGAGGGACTTGATATTGAACAATGTACTGGCCTGGAGCACCAGAGTTGCAAGTATCATTGCCTTGAGGAACAATGTGAGCTGCTCTTGGGTGAAGATGGGATGGAGGTTTTGAGGGTTGATGTGAGCATAGTCCCTATCCCCCTTTTTGGGGTAGATGTCCCAACATCTAGTGAGGGAATCAGGTTTTGCCCCTAAGTGTCTGGAGTGGAAATGAATGACCATGTTGAACTAGGAAAGGAACTCCAACCACCAGGCTTGATGCCAGGTGAGGAGTTTCATAGTGGCAAAGTATTCTAGGTTCTTATGGTCAGTTACTATGTCAATCAGAGTTCTAGAGCCCTCAAGGTAGTGCCACCAAGTCTGGAAGGACTCAAAGATGGCAAGCAGTTCCTTGTCATGGGTGTCATAATCGAGTTCTGGAGCAGAGAGGGTGTAGGAGAAAAATGCGACAGGGTGAATGTCATCATCCAAGCACTAGATGGAGAGGATGCCAGTGATGGCATAATTGGAGGCATCTGTCTTGATGATTAGTGGGGTGTCAGGAACCCAGTGGATGAGGATCAGAGTGGAGGTGAAAGTGTTCTTGAGGCACTGAAAGGCAGAGCAACAGGAATCATTGAAATTCCATGCAGTGCCTTTGTGAGTGAGGTGGGTGAGCAGAATAACAAGTCCAGAGTAACCAGTAATGAAATGCTGGTAGAAGTTAGTGAAACCAAGGAAAGACTGAATATCTTGGACTTTCTGAGGTTTGGGCCAATTGACAATGGCCTTTACCTTCTCAGGGGACATGGAGAGTCTGGTGGGAGAGAGTCAATATCTGAGATATTTGATGGAATTGGTGTGAAATTTGCACTTCTTGGGCTTGACATAAAGTCCATGTTTTCAGAGTCACTGGAGTACCTCCAGGATGTGCTCTTTGTGCTTCATGTGGTCTTCAGAAAAGATGAGGATATTATCAAGGTAGATGATTACTGAGACATCAAGAAGATCTGTGAAGATAGAATTAACAAACTGCTGAAATGCCACAGGGGCATTGGTGAGACCAAATGGCATGATGAGCTATTCATAGGATCCATAGTGTGTCTGGAAAGATGTCTTCCACTCATCTCTGGCAGTGATGTGGACCAGGTGGTATGCATGCCAGAGATCAAGCTTGGTGTAAATCTTGGCATGGCTTGGAATGTTTAGGAGGTCAGAGATGTGGGAGAGTGGATAGCAGTTTTTCTTTGTGATCTTGTTGAGTCTGCAGAAGTCTATGCAGAGGTGGAGTGAACTGTCCTTCTTGTGGACAAAGAGTACCAGGGCAGTGTGAGCAGAGGAGGAAGGGTGAATAAAGCCCATGGTGAGGTGTTCATTGAGGAACATACAAGCCTCAAGCTCAGAGACAGAGAGGGAGTAGGTGGTACCTATTGGAGGGGAAGCTCCATCTTTCAAGTTGATCTTCAGATCAAAATTGCAGTGCAGAGCAAGCTGGGATGCTTTGCTCTTGCTGAATACATCTGTGAAGTTGTGATATTCTGGGGGAACACTGGAGAGATTGACTGGATTGGGTTTGATGGAGGCAAAGTGGAGATCACTGTTCCAGGGGTGGAGTGACAGTGAGAACTGCACAAAGCCCTGGAGGCAACAGGCAAGTGTGAAGGTGGGTGCACTGATGAGCATGATGGGAGGTGCCTTGTGGTTGGAAAAACACAGTGAATTGGAGGAGGTGGAGTCAGCTGAAGCAATGGATTCCAGAGGCTGTGGAGTCAAGCTTGGAAGTGCTGAACTGGGCTGCTTGGATGTTTGGAATGAGATACTGCTTGATACCCAGTGAATCAATGGATTGTGGCAAGTGAGCCAGTTGTGTCCTAGAACAAGTGAACAGGAGCCATCTAGCAGGGTGATGTAGAATGTCATCAGAGTGATATCACCAGAGAGAAAATGGACTGAGAGGTTCAGAGCTTGAGTTATCATGGAGTTTGAGGTTTTGTCAAACAGGCAGAGAAAGAGTGGAGGAATGGAGTAGGTTGAAAGTTTGTTATTATTAACAAATTTCATATTTATAAAACAGTCAGAAGAGCTGGAGTCTATCAACACAGGAAAAGACAGAATATCATATGAGACAAGAGAGACAGGGCATGAGGGATTGGGGGTCTAAGAGAGCAGATGCATTGAGTTGGATCTCCTGGGGTGCACAGGTGGAGTCAATGCAACCTTTGTACCATGTGGAGTCATGGAGGTCATGGCCTATTTTTTGCCTCAGAGAAGGCCTCCAGTTTGGCTTTCAGAGTGTCTGCTTTGGCAGAGTGGCCCTTGGCTGCATGTGAAGTGGACTTTGTGCATTTCTTGGCCTTATGCCCTGCTTGTCCATAGAACATGCAGAGGTTGTTGTTGAAGTTGCACTTACACTTGGCTGCTGTGAGCTTTCCATCCTTTCTGAGCTTGGATGACAAGTCTGGCTGGGAGGAGGCAGATGCTCCAGAGGTGGTGAAAATGCTGGTGGACTCCTTAAAGGAGCCTAAGGAGCCAGTGGCAGAGTTAGAGAGTTTATTAGATGCCTTGGAGAAGTTGCTGGAAGGCTTTGCCTGGTGGCTAACCTCTGACTTTTATTCCCAGTAGCAGGTGTTAATGCCTTGGGTGAGTTGGCAGAGTTTGGAGAGTGTGGGGGATTTGCCAACCTGTGAGATTTTGTCTTTGATGTGATCTGGAAGTCCATTGTAGAAGTGGTGCTGGAGTGCACCTTCTCTGTATCCTCAGACTTGGGTTGCAATCCTGTTGAATTCGATGTCATATTTGTTTATCCTTTGACCATCCTTCATTGTCAGATGGTCAAGTTGGTGCTCTGCATCTCTGACCAGATCATGCAGGCTGAAGTTCATCTGTAACTCCAGCACAAACTCCTTGTAGCTGTTCATCTAGTTGGGGCAGAGGTGTGGGTCTTGCACCTGAAGGAGGTCCAGCTCAAACCACTCCAGTGCCATACCCTTGAGGTATGACTGGGCAAAGGTGACCTTGTTATGGTTGGAGGCAAAGGCCTTTGGGTGATCTTGGAAGTTCAGCTTGCATTGGACAAGGAAGACCTAGAGCTTGCAAGGGTCTGTTTTGTCAAACTGGTCTGATTTCCAGACTTTGATCCATTGTGAGGGCTCAGAGGACTTTTTTGACAAGCAGGTGAGTACCCAGATAGTGCTGGCCAGGTTGGCAAGCATATCTCATGGGATGTGCTCTTCTTCTGGGAAGAAGTCATCTTCTGGGATGTGTCATATCCTGGACTTCCAAGTCCAACTCTGACCCTTTCAAGACTAACTCCAACCTTCTCTGGTCCCACTCTGACACAACTCCAACCTGTTTTCCATATTCCTATGTAGTTACTCTCTCCAGACATCCACATGAGTAACACTTTGTGACTTCTCTTACATTTGAACTCTGTTACTCATCCCCTTATGTTTCATTCTTTGATTACTCAGACTCTGACACCTATGCTCATGTAGGAGCACAGCTCCAAGGTGATACTCTGGTATCCCTTACTTTCCAACCCTCCGAGATTACTCATATCCTGATACTTTGTATTACTTATCCACTGACTACTCTGGTACTTACTTCATTCTGACTCTGGACTTAGTCATCCGATACTTCTCCATATATAAACTCCATAGATTCCACTTTGTACTACTTAGTTCAATTCTTGACAAAACTAGATGTTCTCTACCTTCAACTAAACATGATGATTTCCATCCTCTGATAGAACTTGATGTTCTCCCCATCCAATATCTAAGTCACTGTGTGACTTCCTCTGATTCTCCCTCTGACCTCTGACCCTCCATAAATTTGGAACACTGGATCCTTTACAAGGGTGCACCACATAAGGTGAAGCCAAGTCCCATCCAATCTCCTCATAACTCTGCTTCCTCAGAGTTTCTCTAGAGTTCATCTGACCATAGTTTAACAGGATGTTGGGGTCATTGGGGGGATTACCGCCAGGCTCACCCAGATTTCCAAGGTTGCTGCGACAGCTGGGGGTGTGGAATGAGGAAATATTGGCAGATGGTTTGTTGCTGTTATCTGTCAGCTCCTTGATGCATGCTCCAGGGGTAGGTGAGTCTGGGCAGGCACATGCTTGGGATGCAGAGTTGTTTCTCCAGGTGGAGAAGCTGTGGAACTGATTGATGACATTGGAACCTTGGTGGTTGCTGCCAAAGGTGTTCAAGAGGTTGAAATGGGGAGAGGTTGGAGCATTGGTGATCATACTGGTGTGCAATCAAGTGACACAGGTAGTCATAGGGAATCCATTGCAAGTGGGAGTTCAAATATACTGTTAAACTAAGTTGAATGAACTCTGAGGAACTCTGAGGGAGTGGAGTTGTGAGGGGGTTGGATGGGACTTGGCTTCACCTTATGTGGTGCACCCTTGCAAGGTATTTGGTGTCCCAAATTTGTGGATGGAGGGTCAGAGGTTGGAGGGTGGTTAGAGTAGTCACACAGTGACTTAGAGAGCTGAGGTTGAATGGGGAGAATGTCAAGTTATGTTGATATTCAAACTGAAGAAGTACAGAGCAGAATCTATGGAGTTTATATACAGAGGGTAATTGGATGACTAAGTCCAGAGTTGGAAAGAACTATGTACCAGAATGTCAAAAGCTGAGTAATACCAGAGTGCAGCCTTGGAGCTGTGCTGATTGGTAACAGAGTTCTGAGTAAGCAGAGAATGGAATATAAGGAGATGAGTAACAGAGTTAGAACAAGAAGAGAGTCAGAATAGTTTACTAAAGGTCAGAGTCTGAGTAGGGTATCTAAGAGAGAAACAGGAGAACAGACTGGAGGTCATAGCAGAGTTGGTCTGGAAGGACTGGAGATGGACTTGTGAGTCCAGGATATGACAGTGTGTAACTTTGTTTGTGCCATCATTGAACTCTTTGGGTTGGCACATGTAGATTTCATGTTTGATTTTGCTATGTAGAAATGCACCAGTGATGTCATCTTGACCATGATACCAGCCATGTGCTGCTGCATAGTGTAGGATGACATGGAGGGAGTTGAGTCAGACTGTAGGTAAGAATGTGTCACTGAAGTCAAGGCTAGATACCTGTGAGAATCCTTGGGCAACAAGTCATGCCTTGTATCAAGTAATTTCGCTGTCAGGGCCATGTCTGATCACATAGGTCCATCAGCAGCTGATGACCTTGCAGTTTTTGGGCCAGTCAACAAGTTTCCAGGTCCTGTGCTTCTATAGCATGTTGAACTCTTTGTGCATTGCTTTCCACCACTTGTCTGAGTTAGGACAGGAGGTGGCCTGTTGGAAGTTTTACAGCATGTCTTTTCCATGGACTGTAGTGTAAGTAATTTGAGTGATTGATGTTTCAGCTGGTTGGGTGAGCATGTTGACTGTCTGTTGTTTCTAGGCTTTCCATAAGGCTTTCTGGTTGGTGTGTGCTTCCACTTTTGCTGCAGTTTGTTTCTCAGCAGCCTCTTTCTTCCATAATAGCTAGGTGACCCATTCTGATTGGTGGTGTGGTGGCTGCATGATGTTTGGTGTGAGTTGGACTGAAGTGCTCAGGTTGGAATCTGGAGTCACCCCCTCAATCCAAGCAGTAGGGAGAGTGAGTTGGGGCACACCCTGACTTGGGATAGGAGGTATAGGGAAGGGGTCATGATTGTGGACTCATTCATACACAATAACATTGCACAAGGTGATGAATTTGTGTTTCATGGGAATCCAAATTTTGTAGGCTTTGGAGCCTTGTTCAAAGCCACAGAGAACTCCATCAATGGAGTATGGGTCAAGTTTGTGTTGTGATTCAAGTGGAATGTGGACATGACAGCATGAGCCGAAAATTCATAGGATAGTAACACTTGGCTTGCAGCCATAAAAGGCCTTGTTTGGCATTGAGTGAATTAGGGCTTTTGTGGGGCTGCAGTTCTGTATGTGGTTGGCATAGTCATGTGCTTTGGGCCAGAAGCCTTTGAACATTCTGGCATCCTCTAGCATGGCAAGGGCACTTTCATGGGTTGTTTGGTTGAAGCATTCAGCAACACTGTTTTGTTGGGGTGTGTGTGAGGCCAATGGTTTGTGTGTGATGCCTTTGTGTTTGAGGTATGACTATAGCTGAGAACCTAGAAATTCACTGCCCTGGTCAGATCAGATTATTTCAACACAGAATCCTGTATATGTTTTCAGTTGCTCAATAAGGACTTTGATGCAGTCAGTAGCCTCCTCCTTGTGCCTTAGAAATTCTTTTCACCCTTTTTGACTATAGTCATCAATAATGCCAAGTGTGTATTTGTATCCTAGGGTAGATGGGTTGAATGGACCTTGTAGATCCATGTGTAGGTGCTCAATACCTTTTGTCACATAATTATTGGAGCTGGTCAGGAATGGGTCTGAGTGATGCTTGCCCTTGGCACAGCCATTACAGGGGCTAAGTTTCCCTTTTCCATAAAGGTTCATGCCAGTCATGAGATTGTGATGGTCTAGGTAGCAGAGTGATTTGAGGCTGATGTGGCCAAGTTGGGCATGCCAGAGGTTGAGGTTGGGTAAGGAGCAAGCAGTAAATGTGATAGTGATGTTGAATGTGGGGGGGACAATGAATCCCTGGATTTTGTAGAGGTTTCCTTGTAGTTGACCTTCTAGCAAGATTTTACCATTTGGTCTTTTGATGGTGACATGGCCACTGCATTTGATGATCTCACATTCTCCTTGGTCAATTTGGCTCTCTGAGATGAGGTTATCATGGGCATTGGGACAGTAGCTCATGTCTAGGAGCTTGATAATGCGGTCCATGCAGCCCTTGACAGAGACCTTGAATAGGACAGTTCTGACTCTGAAAACATGTAGTTCTGGTCCATCTTTGACTATTCCTTTGATTGACTCATTGGTAGGGGTGAAGGTGGTGAATGCAGAGTGTTCCATGCATATGTGGTTGATTGCACCACTGTCAAGGATCCATCCAAGACTAGGGTGGGTTGAGGTGGCAGCAAGGTGAGCAGACATGCTTGAGTCAGTGTGGCTGTTGTCAGGTTCACTGTCAGTGTCAGCAACTGCCTGGTTGGCCTGTTGTTGGCTTATTTTGCTTTTGTCTTTTGACTTGGACTATTTTGGCTTATCCTCAGATTTCTCCTTCTCTGTGCCCTTCTCATCACCATTTTTTTTCTTTCTTTGCTTCTTTTTTCT
>JBBPJY010000961.1:0-11294 GCA_038088975.1 Xerocomus cyaneibrunnescens
GAGTTTGGATATGGTAAAAGGGCTGACATCAGTTTTCTTGGCAATAGATTGACCAGTGTTGCCAGCATCAAGCAAGGAGAGAATGGTGCTTTGTTGAATAAGAGAAAGAGATCTGACCATGGTGGTGGTTGGGAACCAAGAAGTGTGGAAACTTTTTTAAACTCAGACATGCTATTTGTATGCATATCTTTGTTTGTAGTAACAAAAAGTGGCAATTATTCACTGAGATCCTGGTTATCAATTCAAAAGTAAAAAAACCCTTTCCATGATATTGCTGTTTTAGAATGGTCATATTTCACCAGCCTGTGAACCAAATCATGTGACCAAGGGGGCAATCATGTATCCAAGAGTATGTACTATTTATGCTTCCACCAAAGCTAAGCAAAACTCTCACGCTGTTTGGCAGTATATGTTATACATTGTCAAAACTATA
Source organism: Xerocomus cyaneibrunnescens (assembly GCA_038088975.1). NCBI lineage: Eukaryota > Fungi > Basidiomycota > Agaricomycetes > Boletales > Boletaceae > Xerocomus > Xerocomus cyaneibrunnescens. Next base: position 434 of record JBBPJY010000961.1, read on the forward strand.
AACATGAAAAGGGTTTTTGGAGTCATTGTACATGTTTCATCTTCTTGCCTACCATTGTTTCACCTTACCTTGCCTATATATAAACCTCCATACTTCCTGTACTATTCCTCAGTATGAATATTGACTAAATTTCACTCTCCTCATCATCCAACCTCCCCTCCTGTCCCTATCTCCATCCTTCTAGTCCAATCTCTGAAATATGAGGACTGGACCTATACAAAGGCATGATACATAAGTCCTATGCCAACATCCTCACTAAGTTCTCCCCTCCCACTTCCTTTGTTGGGCCTCTGGTCTATCCACCTCTGTCACTAACCCCTTTCACCATAGTACTTACTGTCCATCTCTGATTGGACTTTGCACAGAGAGTCTAGAGATTCAACAGATCAACCTTTAATTTGACATCCATGATTAGGAGACATTCTATTTCCAAGTCATTTTATATCAAATACCACACTCTAAGTCCAACTCAAGGAATTCATGCATAGAATAATGGTGATTCATCAGCATTGAAAATATTCCATAGTTCATAGCCATCTTTTTTAATTATTCCATGAATTCTCAATTGTTCCTTTTTGACAGTTGTGAAGGCAACTATGTTATGCTAGTGTGTCAGCACTTGCTGAAACTTGAACAGAGAAACTACACAAGGTATGGCAGCCTTGGGTCTTGAGCAAATACTCAGTTAGTTCACCCAGAGTGACTGGAGGCAAAGAACTAATGCTATGATTGCATAGAACTAGCTTAGAGTACAGGGCTTGGGGAGTGAGATTAAATACTAGGTGAGAGATCAATGACAAAGCAAAGGAAAGTTTGAGAAGATTCAGTGTATGACTAAGAGGGACACATCACCACCAAAAGAGAGATATGGTGAAGGAGATATGGTCCAAGGCTATGAGTCAGAGCTATGAACAGAGAGACAACAAGAAAACAGTAAGGAAGAAGAAGATCAAACAGATGAGGAACTGTAACAATACCCCTTTACTAACCTCAAAGACCGTTTTTGAATAGATGAGGACTGACCAGATAAATGAGGTGAGCACAGCATTAACCTTCAGGGAAGAACCACACACAGCAGCAGGTTTGGGAGCAGTGCTCAGCAGCATACTCAGGGATGGGGTCAGGATGGTCTAATCCAAGTCAAAGGTGCCCATGAGTGTGGTGTGGGACTGATAGCCCATTATTGCATTGTTGACAAGGATGTCATCATCATCATCTGAGAGCAGCGATTGCAATTGGCCCAGATTGGGCAGTTGGAAATGATATGACCAGTCAGATTACAATGGGCACATTCACAGTGAGGGCAAAGGTCTGCATCATGTCCAGTGTGTTGACAATAGTCACAGAGGCACACTTTGCAGAACTGGGAGAGATGACCCGGTGCCCATTAATGGCAGTGGTTGCATTGGTAATGTGGGCAGAGAGAGAGGGGATGGTCAAGATTGTTACAGCAGTGGCATGAGGAAGATTGGGAGGGGGGAGGTGGAATGAACTGGGGTGGAGAAGATGGAGACTTGACAACCACTGGTGGGAAGTTGGGAATGAAGGCAGTGAGCTGGACTAGCCAGCTATCAGGTTCCACTGGGCCCCAAAATAAAAAAGAGGAAGGGTGAGAGGAGGTAGGAGAGGAGAGTCAAGCAACAAGGGAAATAGGGAGAGAGGGTGTGGGTGATGATCAGGGGGAGGGGGTGGATGGGACAGTGGTAGGGGAAAGGGGAGTAGCTTTCATATAGTTGTCATCTTGATAAACTTCCCTTTGGGTGGAAGTAAGAGTGAGGGAGATAGGGTGAATGGTGTGCTGAAGAAGGGATGGGGGGAGTTGAGTGACATAGCAATGAAGTCCTCTGTAGTGCAAGGCATCAGTGAGGGATGACAAGACCATGTCCATCCCCAAGTTGTAGGAGGAAAGGAGTCCATTTGGGAGGTGGGATGGGGCGAGGTTGTGGCAGATAGTGGTGAGGGAAAGTATTTGGTGATAGAGGTGAATTAGAATGAAAATGAGGGGATTCATGCACCAGGAAATGAGGCATTCCAACACGAATAGGAGCCATGGAGTAGAGAGGATATTAGTGTATAAGAGGCATCATTAGAACTGAGGAAGTCAGACTGGGTAGACTGAGTGGGTGAAGAGGAAGGAAGCTTCTTGTAAGGAGAGGGGCATGGCATTCAGGTGTGTGAGGGGGGAGTGCTGAAGTATTCTGGGTGGTAGATGTAGAGAAGAAGAACTGGAGTGAGGATGAAGAGAACCGAGATGAGGATATATAAGGTAAAGAGGAAGCGTCCAGTGGAGAGGTTGCACCAGTCCATGGTTGCCACCATGGCAGATGATGGTGTTTATAATCACAGAGTAGCAAAGCCACATGAGAGAGGTGAGAGAGGGGTTTCCATGTATTTTTGGATAAAGGATATCCCTTCCATTTGATTAGAAACTTCCATTGGAGTCCTGTTCCTCAATGTGCAAGTATTGCCTCCACTTCATAATGTTCCTTGTTATTGATCAGATCTGGTGGAGTTAAGAGGAAGTGTGGGCCATGTTCCAGGGTTTCATAAAAGGAAGTGAGTAGGAAGGCATGGAAGACATTATGAATTTTCCAGGTAAGAGAAAGCTTTAGTTGATAAGTGACTGGGGAGAGGACCTTGGTGATTTCAAAGGGGCCCTCTCTCTTCAGGGTGAGCTTGCAAGAGGGATAGCAGAGTTTGAGATTTGTTGCTTCAAGCCACACTCTATTTCCTACATTTTAGGGGTGGAACTTAGATGTGATGCAGTGTTGCATGTGGTGTTGCATTTCATGATGGGCTGCAAGGGCTTCATCCCAGGCTTTGTTTAGGAGATGGAGTTGATCAGAAAGGGTAGGTAGGAAGGTTTTTCCTAATGAGGGGTAAGCCTGTGGATCATCAGAGAAAATGGAGATTTTTCAGTGGAAGAGTGGGTGGAGGAATTATGTAAGAACTTGGCCATAGGGAGAAGGAAAGGCCATTGTTCAGGGCAGCCTTGACAGAATATGTGAAGGTAGGTTTCTAGTTCTTGGTTAAGTTGTTCCATTTGTTTGTCTGTTTGGGGATGGTAGGTGAAGGAGAGCTTTAGATTGTATTGAAGTAGGTGGGCAAGTTCTCTGGCAAAAGCTGAAGAGAATTGTGGACCTTGGTCAGAAATGCAGGAGTCATGGAGACTGAAGTGAGGGAAGACATGTTTGAAGAAAAGTTGGGCTGTTTCTGTAGCATCAATGGTTTTTGAGCATGGGATGAGCATCACCCCCTTAGTAAGGCCATGGTCAACCACAACCAGTACTGAATCAATATTTTTAATTGGGAGTAGACCAGAGATTAGGTTGACTGAGATTTGTTGAAAGGGGTGTACCATAAAAGAGGAGAGGGGTGTCAGTGGGGGAATGGTCGGGTGGGTGTTAGTCTTATGTTGTTGGCATGCTATGCACCCTTGAATATAGTTTTGTATGAAAGTGGTGAGTCCAGGCCACCAGTAGTCATGGAAGAGGAGATGGCAAGTGCAGAAGAGGCCACTATGGCCATCTGCAGGTGATTCATGGACAGTTTTCACAAGGTCAAAGTGTGCTGCTTTTGGAATATACAAGCATTGTTGGAAATACAATTTGCCTTCCTGAAAGGACCAGTCAGATGGGGAAGAACATTTGAAGAGGGAGGAGTTATTAGTGAGAGCATTCAAGGCATGGATGACAAGGAGATCAGAAGATAAAGAGCAGTGAATTTTATTGGCGAAGGCAAGGTCAATGGCAGCAATGATGGGGTGGGGAAGGATGGGGGTGTCAGCATTGTCTTTTGTGGTATGGACCTGGTCTTTTCTGGACAGGGAATCAGCAGGACCCATGGCAGTTCCTGGAGTAACTTTCCAGATAATGTCAAAATCTTGGAGTAAAAGCAACCAACAGGCCTGTTATCATGAGAGTTTGTGGGGGGCTCTGTAATAGGCCAGGTTTTTGTGGTCAGTCATTATGGTGACCAGGTGGGGTGTGCCTTGCAAGTAATGGTGCCAGGTAAAGAGGGCTTCGATGACAGCAAGGAGTTCTTGGTCATAGATGTTGTAGTTCTGCTATGCATCAGAGAGAGTGGAGGACAGGTATGCACATGGGTGGAGGTTGCCATTGGCATCTGACTGCATCAGTACAGCATCCACTGCATGTAGTGATGTGTCTGACATGATGATGAAGGGCTTTGCAGGGTTGGGGAGAAGTAGGACTGGCTCTTGGGTGAATAAAAACTGAAAGTGATGGAATGCAGATTCTTGGGCTTGGCCCCACATCCAGGGTTTTTTGGAGCAAGTGAGGAGATTTAAAGGTTGGGCAAGGTTAGAGAAGTTAGGTATGAATTTGTGATAGAAGTTGCAAAATCCTAGAAATGAGTGTACTCCCTTTACAGTGGTGGGAGGTTTCTAGTTGGTGATGGCAGCAACCTTGACTGGGTCCATGTGTACCCTTCCTCCACTGATGATCATACCCAGATACTCAATCTCTGAGGTTTTGAACATACATTTTGATGGTTTGAGGATGAGGCCATGTTCCCACAGTCTTTGAAGGACTAATTTGGTACAATGTTGATGGAGGTCTAGATTATCTTTGCTAGCAATGCCCAAGTCATCCATGTAGATTTTCAGCCATCCTTTTGCCTGGTAATCCATGAAAATGTGGTTCATAAAGGCCTGAAAGGTGGGGGGTGAGTTACATATTCCAAAGAACATGACAGCCAGTTCAAAGAGGCCTTCTGGAGTGATGAAGGCAGCTTTCCACTGATCCTCTTCTTTGATGCAGATATTGTTGTACCCCCATCATATATTGAACTTGGTGAAGATGTTGCAGTCTTTCATGGTGTCTATGAGGTTGGATATATGGAGGAGGGGATAGGCATTTTTGACAGTATGTTTGTTGAGGTAGTGGTAGTCTTGACAAGGGTATAGGGTTCTGTCCTTCTTAGGTATGAAGAAGAACAGGGAGGCTTGAGGAGATTTGGAGGGGACAATTCTGCTATTGGTGAGGTTTTCACTTATAAATGCTTTGCAGGCTGCCTGTTTGGCTGGGGAAAGAGAATAGGTTTTTGCTACTTTAGGGGTGAATGTGTCCTTGAGTTCAATGATATGGTCAAAAGGGCAATGTGGAGGTAGTGATTCAGGGGTGGCATTGGTCAATATGTCTAGGAAGTCTTTGTGGGGTTCTGGAATGATGGCTGGTGTCTTCTGGGCAGCTGCTGTGAGGTCCATGGAGATGGTGGTTCAAGTGATGAACTCTCCCTTCAGCCAAGCTTTCCTAGCTTGTAGGTTGTTTCAGATTTGTTTATCAGGGTCAATATTGAGCCATCTGACAAGGTACTGAGTGGGGACAGTGTTGAATGATTTGTGAACAGGGTGGTTGTGGAGAATGGACACCTTGCCCAGGGTCCAATTAATCTTAGGGTTGTGAGAGCAGAGCCAGGGCATCCCCAGGATTATCTGTTCTCATCCAAGTTGGGTGATCACGAATTGTTGTTTTCATTGATCATTATCAAGATGAAGGGTAATTATCACTTTCTTTCAGATGGTTTCAGCAGAGTTTCTAGTTCCATCCACATAGTAGGTGTTAAGAGGTCAGGGGAGGCATTGAATAGGGGGGTGAAAGTTCTTGAGAAGGGATGGATTGATGAAGTTTCTGGTTGCTCCACAGTTGATGAGGGCAGTGGTGTTGATGGTTTTCATTCCATGAGAAAGGGTCACTGGAATTCTGATTGCTTGTGTGGGGTTACTAGATACAAATACAGGAGCAATGACATGAGAGGAGGACATTGATGCAACCTCTCATTTCAAAAATCCTCATCTGAGAGAATGGTTTCTATCTTGGAGATCTCCTTCCCCTGCTGTTTTTCGTCATCCTCATAATAGGCTTTGAGGACTAATAGGACTTTGATGGGGTCTTTTCCTTTTCCTTTGAGGTTACAGATATAGGCAGCCAGGTCAGAGGTAGGGGGTGGAGGTGGGCAAGCTTCAATGGTGTGAATTCTAGCTGGGTTATAAGGTGGACAAGGTGGAGCAGTGGTGGAGGTAGAAGTGGGGTTATGAGGATGGTTCCTAGTGGAGCACCCAGGTTTCTTGCAAATGAAACATAGCCTGTTCTTTAGGCAGTGGGCTTGTTTAACTGGTCAGAGGTTGAGTGCATCAATATCCATTGCATTGAGGTCTTTTGGAGTAGAAATTCTAGCATTCCCCCCAGTGAAGGCTCTGATACCTTTCTTCAACATGTTCTGGGCATTATAGGTGTTGTTTGCAGTCTGGGCTTTGTCAATCCATTCCTTGAGGGTGGTAGGGCATGTTTCCTTGAGGAGGACCTTATCAGCTAGATGGGGTTTGATTCCCATGCTGATGTAGTACATGAGGATGTTCTGATCAGTGATGCTCGAGAGAGTGGTAGCAGCTTGAAAGTCAGTGATGAACTCATGGAAACCATCTGTCCATTCTCCATCAGAGTTCTTTCCAGATTCTTGTTTGAGAGAGAGGAGCTTTTGATGAGCTTGGGTTACATGATTGTAGGGGAAGAACATGGTGGTGAAGTCTGCAGCAAGCTTGTTGAAGGTCTTCTCAGTTTGGACAATACTGGCATCTTTGATTTTATCAAACCACTTCTCAGAGAAGGCGGCTCCTCATCCATTGCTCATTTTATTGAGTGTAATCATAATTTTGGTTTTCTCATCATAGACCTGGTTATTGATGACAAAATAGGCTTTCATCACTTTGATCCATTGAGGAGCTTCCTCAGATTTTCCTGAGAAGTCTGCTGGGAGTCCAGCATGGATCTCCTTTGGAGTGGGGGGGTGGCAGGATTGAACATGGCTGGTCTGGTTGGTGACAGTGGTGGTGGTGGGGCAGGTGGTTGTTGACTGGGTGATATAACAGTGACTATCCTTGATGGTGTAGGGATGAGTTGTCCAGACAGCACTGGGGGTAATTGGGATCCTGACAGCACAGAGGTCCTGAATGAGCTCAGGGCAAAGACAAAAGTGGATGAGGTGGAGGGGTTGGCTAATTGGTGAGAGGGAGAAAATGGGGTTTCTTGGGCAGGGCAAGCTGAGGGCCTGGCAACTCTGCAAGAAGGATGAGGGATGGAGGGGTCAACAGAAGGGTGGGCAGTGGCCCACTGTTCCCTTTTAATTGATGGTGAAGGGAAGGGCTCCCTGGAAGGGCAAGCTGAGGGAATATCAATGTCTGAGTCAAATTCTTTCTCTTTTTCAGGATGTTGGCTCTAGATGGAGAAAAGAGCCTGGTTGATGGTTTCTTCTATGATGGGGAAATGTCTCCCTGAAAAGGAAGGGACAAAGGAAGCTAGTTCTTTTGTTACACTAGTGTATCAGCACTTGCCAAAACTCAAACAGAGAAACTACACAATGTGTGGCAGCCTTGAGTCTTGAGCAGATACTCAGTTGGTTCACCCAAAGTGACTGGAGGCAAAGAACTAATGCTATGATTGTGTAGAACTAGCTTAGAGTACAGGGCTTGGAGAGCAAGATTAAATACTAGGCAAGAGATCAATGACAAAGCAGAGGAAAGTTTGAGAAGATTCAGTGTATGACTAAGAGGGACACATCACCACCAAAAGAGAGATATAGTGAAGGAGATATGGTCCAAGGCTATGAGTCAGAGCTATGAACAGAGAGACAACAAGAAAATGGTAAGGAAGAAGAAGATCAAATGGATGAGGAACTGTAACAAACTGATGCAGGTTCTTCATGCTGTCTTATCTCCTTCAAGCCATTCTGTGCCTTGTACTGACTCAACCACCCATCACTCAAATTGAGATGTTCATCCTCTGGAACTCCAGCCAGGTTAGTGAATTTTTTTCCATTTTTGACAAATAACTTCATCCATAAGAATAAGTTTTTCTGCCATTGCTTTTGAAACCCAAAGGTCTAGCATTTCCATAACCACAGGATGCTTAGTGTGATGGATCCATTTCACCAAATGTGTGGTACCTGTGCTGCCTTCAAATTTAGCTTGCCATTTTGTCTCATCTTTAAGCCAAGCAGATACCAGGGGTTGTTCAATTTAAAGATTTGGATAGATGGAATTAAAGTATTTTGCTGTCCTTGTTTGGTTTTTGCCATTGGCATGATGCCAATTAAGAATCTCAATCTGCTGCTCTAGTGTGGCATTCTCCTTATTCTTGTGGCTTGAATTTCTGAACACCACTAGTACCAGTGAACTCAGCACTTGTAGATTATACAGGACCTGAAAACAGTTTTACTTTAAATCTAGGCAATTGAAAATTAAATCTTGTACACTTTCTCTTTTTTGAAGAAGCTAAAGCATTATGGCTTGTCTTATTGTGCCTAGCAAGCACCTTTAGCTTATCAACAATAGATCTCTCATATGGGTTTAGCCCCTGAAGGGCTGTTTTGAAGTTCAAGGCCTTATTCAATGCCTCTATGACACATTCTTCATCAACCAGATTGCCAGCATTATCCAGTCATTCTTCATCATCAACTGAAATAGGCTGATTGGCCTTCAGCTCTATCTCAAGCTTGGTTTTCTGTTTCTATACTTGTTTCTGAAGTGCTGTTAAGCTGGCTTTCAAAATGTCAATAGGTTTCATGATGAGAAAAAGTGTTATCCTGGTTTGCTCTCACCATTTTGGGATGGTTTTGATAAAATTATGTAATGTTGATCTCCATAATCTAGTATATGTATGGGTTATGGAGTCCAAAATGTACTATGGGTTATGGGTTATGGGTTATGGGTTATGGGTTATGGGTTATGGGTTGTGGATGTGAAATGCCTGTGAACCAACTCAGGAGTTAGAAAAATGTATGGGTTATGAGGGAGTATGAGTTATCTGGGGTATGGGTTAGGAGGAAGTCAACTGTATAGATGTGCTCAAGGTGAGCATTGACAAATTCAATCTCTGAACCAATCCTGGAAGATGATGCCAGACTTTTCACCAGTAAACAAATAAAAACAAACACTGCTAGTTACTGAACAGTGTTGCTAAACAGGCTCTAACAGCTAGGATGTGATGAAGGGAATGATATTGATGCTGTTGAGTCTGTTCTCTGGGTAGACCATTTTTCTGATGCTGACCCAGCTGATAAAGAGGGTGATATTGATGCAAGTCTTCAGCAATGTGTACTCAGCCCTTGGACAGTTCACTCTTGATTTTTGGACTAGTCACTGCTCTGAAAACGACATGTGACCAATGGTCGATTACATTTTAGTCTATGCTATTTTGAAAATGTCATATGGCCCTGACTTTTTTGAATTTTAAGTATCCGATCTGGTGTAGGTGTTTTTCCTTTTGCGGTCCGTCGGCCGAGCATGATGTTCTGGCTTTCCATAGTAACTTCTCAATCGACTCTAGCGCCCTCGCACTCGTGTATCGCGCCTTGGTGTCGCTCCTGCGCCTTCTCTGGTCAGTGTACACCATGTGCAAGGCGTCATATTTGCCCGACGCAGTCCTGTGACTGGGTAAATCCAGTTTGCGTGACCGACCCTTCTAGGCCTCGATTTCAGTCGCCCTCGACGACGTGGTGGGTCTACGTGCTTGGTGGGTCGTATAAGATCACTTGGATATTGTATGTGTGCGTCACGTGCGTTCTTCGTTGAGCGCTTATGCCCGCTGTGTTGACTTGCTTGATCTTAAGCTAGCGGCTCTGTATCGATTCATCTCGAGTCGCTACGCCGTCCATTCCGCCCCGTCTCCCATCGTATCTGACGCTGTCGCCACGATTTAGCGCCTCTAATCACCGACGTCTCTCGACATTTCCTGCTCGCCCCTGTGGTCACCCGGCCTTCCATCTCGACATAGCGCGTGTGTCCCGTCAACGCGCTTGTTCCCAATGCTTGTGTGGAGTAGGCTCGTGCTGCTCGACCCAACCCTCTGACTGTTCTCAGATGTGTTCTAACGCGTCCCGCAGCTTCTTCTGTCGCTTCCTAGTGTCCTGGTCACGTCTCAACACTTTTGATGTGTCTATATCATCGCTCGTAAGTCCATCTGCGAAGCTCATTGATACCTTCCTCTCACCCTCGAGCTCAATGTCTAGGGGTATGCGCGCTGCGTTCATGGCTTTATCTGCTTGCTCCGGTTGTTCAGGTGAGTCTCTCGGCGATAACGGCTCGTTCTTGCAGCTAACAATTTCAGTGTGACTCGCGGCGAGTCACCGCTGGCGCCATTTGTTGCGCCATCGCTGGTACCCCGTCTATCGTCCTGTCCACCTCCTTGGACCTCTCCGCTGACATTGATGTCTGACATCCTGCTCTCCAACTCACTTGTCGCGTCTGTATGGTCTTGTGGCATGCCGACCGGACTTGTCGTCTCGGCTTTGTCCTTACCTTCCGTGCTGCCACCCGGGTCCTTCGTTTCACACTGAGTACCATCTTGTGAGTGTTCGTCTTATCCCGACTCCATCTGACTGCCCACGTCGCTGGGCAACTCGACCATCATGTCCATGCGACCTCCCGATGTGCTTGACTCATTCGCGCTATTCGTCGCCTGTGCGTGGGCATGGTGGCCTCTTGTGTCATATATGGCATCTGCTGTTTCTGCGTGCAGACTGACCCTTCTCGTGGTCGGTCGCCTCGACCACTCCGGCCGCTTGACCTGTCGCGGTCTCGTCCTCGAGCGCTGGTGGACCGTTCGTCCGGCCTGCTGGCCACTCTATGCGCTCTTCTGAATCGTCTATCGCGTCGTCTGAGCCGTCTGCGATGCCCCGTTATCGGTCGTCGTCAATCTGTTTCGCTCCCCCTCGAGTAATGCGCTAACCTGTTTAGGTACGTTTTTGGTGGCGATCCCATTTCGTCGTAATCCCGCGTTATATTGTTGTTTCATTTGTTCGTTTATGTCTTTCTATAAATATTCTATGTACTTATGTTTCATCT
>JBBPJY010000962.1:0-11275 GCA_038088975.1 Xerocomus cyaneibrunnescens
ATATATGCAATCACATGCACGACAACGAGGGTGCGTATATTGTACGAACTGTTGCAGGCGCATATGTCCATCGACATCTACCGTGTTGTGATTGAAGCGCCTTCTCTAAGCCCAAGATAATCATAAGCGAGCTACGCAGAACATGACCAGTGTCGATCGACCCAGAAATGCATGCCGCGGGGCTCTGTTTCTAGACATCCATAAGTTTTTCCTGGGCCTAACTGGTCTTCTCCCCAATTCATCATCTCAAACTCTGTTTTTGTCGAAGACGCTGTGCCAAATCAATTGTTAAGTAAGACACACCCACTACATACAGACAAGTATCTAACATGCAGTACTGTGGGCTGTCAGCTAACTGTCCGGGGCACTGTTGGAGATCATCCTGTCTACTAGTACATACTTAGTTACTTTTCATACTTACATTAGGTTACCATATTCAGATGACAGTGTCCACTAACATGCATGTCCATCCATTCTGCTTTCTCCAGTCTCATACAACATTGACTGGAGGTAAGCACTTACTGTACATCATGTTGAAACACTAGGAATGCTCATCTAACACTTACTTGGTAAAGATGTTGTAGAGTTGCTAAACTGCATGTATGATTGTTGTAAGAACAAGAGTGTTATTCAAACTCAGCACTTGAGTTTGTTTATATAAGGTACACCATGTGACCATAGTCACATGCCTAATTGTATACTACATGTTAACATGTGAAGTGCAGCTACGCTAGTGCACATTCAACACTCCCCCATGTTTTGTACATGGTGTGGGATAAACATAAATGAAATAAGAGAATGTCACTTACAAGGATGGATGATCATAGAAGACTAAGCCAAGTTGTGACCAGAACTTCTCAAACTTGACATGGCTTAAGTTCTTTGTAAAAATATTGGCTGGATTCTCAGATCCTTCGACATAGAAGACCTCAACCAGTTTCTCCTTGACAAATTGTCGAAGAGAGTGCCATTTAATGTTGATGTGTTTCAACCACACTTCTGTCACGGGATTAGATGCCATAAATATGGATCCCTGGTTATCACCACATAGTGGGATAGGGTTCAAGTTGTAGCCAAGCTCTTTAAATAAGGAGGAGAGCCATATCAACTGTTGGCTACAATCAGAGAGAGAGATGTACTCAGCTTCCATAGAGGAGTGAGCTACTCGATCTTGCTGGTGGGTTTTTCAACAGAATGAAGCATTAGCAAGCTTCACAACCCAGCCACTCTGAGAGCATCTAGTATTGAGATCTGATCCCCAATCGGAGTCTGTGTAGGCAATAAGGCCTGCACCTGAGGCTCCATCAAAGACAAGGGAGTAATTCTGCATTCCATTTAGGTACTTGCAGATATACAGAGCCTTATCAAGGTGCTCTCTAGATGGGTTGGCACTTTGCCTTGCCATGGCTATAACAGCATAGGCAGTATCTGGACATGTACCCAAGGTTAGGTACAGGAGGGAACCGATCACCATCTGGTAATGGGATCACAGTTCAGGGTCAACCTCATCCATGTTAGAGAGAGGGTAGTATCCCTCGGGCAGTGGTATGGGGGCAGCTTTGGCATTGATCATCCCACAGCGCTCAATGACTTTAAGGAGGTAATCACTCTGATCAACCATGATTGAGTGTCCTTGCTGTCAGATGCACATGTGTAAGAATTCCTTTGCTGGGCCTAAATCCCTGCATTCCCACTTCTTCATAAAGAGCCCTTTTATCTCATCAACAATGGACTTGTCAGGACCACAGAACATGGCATTGTCAACATAGACAACAGCAACAATCATAGAGGTGTGCTTCTTCTGGTAAAGGAAGAGTCCAGCATTTGACTTCAGATGTTTGAAGCTGAGTTCTCTCATGAACTTGTTAAGAGTCTCCCACCAGGCCAATCCAGCTTGTTTAAGGCCATACAGGGCATGCCTTAAGTGGAGGACTTTATCCTCTTGCCCTGGGACTGAGAAACCTTGGAGTTGTCTCATGTAAATCTCAGCATCCAGCTTTCCATAAAGGTAAGCAGATCGAACATTGAGTGCCTCAATGTGCCAATTCTCTAAGGCGGTGAGCGCAAGCATCAGCCGCATGGTCTCAAACCTGACTACAGGTGAGAATATTTGGTCGAAATCTATTCCCTTGACCTGGAAAAAGCCTTTTGCTACAAGACATGCATGTTTCCAACCATCTGGTTTAATGTCAAATACCCAGCAGTTATCTATAACCTTCTGTCCTTTGGGCGGGTCTACAAGTTCGTAAACTTTCCGTTCACGAAGCATATCAAGCTTGCGTTGACATGCAGCTTTCCATTCCTCCTGAGCTGCAGCAGGTAACTTAGAGATGTCCTTATATGTCCACTCTCTTACTGGCTTTGACTCTGCAGAAGTCATACCATATTGTAATGCCTTGGACATCAGGTGCATCATCAAATCAGCTCCCCCTTCACGGCAGAGCTGGTCAACATCTGCCTCAGAATCAGCAGGAGATGAAGGTTGTGGGGCTATTGGTGCACTGGGTGTGTTGGGAAGATTGCCTGGCATTTGATGCTCAGGCTCAACAGGATGTGATGAGGGTCCTGCTTTACCAATAATATCATGCCACTGTGATGTGCGACTGGTATCACATTCCTGCTCCACAGGATGTTGGTCATCACCATACACATTGCCAGGCCATACTGGCACACAACATTGCCTTTGAGAGCATCTGAGAGGTGGTGGAACAGTGGGAGGGCCAATTGGCAGATGCCTTGGAGGCATCACTGGTGGTTGAGGCAGTTGAGGGACAGGAGCTGGAGGAATGGGGGCTTGTGAGGAAGGTAGACTGGGGAGGTTGTCTGGAGGCAGAATAGGTGGAAAGTCCATATTGGAGACCTTATCCGTCTTCTCTGGTGGTGCTAGCTGGTCTTTTTGAGCAATAGGGAGTTTTTGTCCAGCAGAACATTTCGGGAATCAATATTCCTCAAAAATAGCGTGTGCAGAAGTAAAGACAGTGTTAGTTGGACACATAAAAATATAGTTTACGTCCATGCCTGGTGTAACCCCTATGTGGATTATCAGCTCAGCCTTAGGGGCGAGCTTATTATCATGAGTTTCTGGTGAAACGTGCACATAGGTGGCACAGCCCCAAACTCAGAGATAACTAACATCTGGCATATGGCCATGTAGCATCTCAAATGGCGTTTTGCCATTGAGTCGAGCCATCAGTGTATGGTTGTACACATGGGTTGTGTGGGTGAAGGAAAATTCCCACCAACTGTCAGGGGCACAGGCATCATGCCACATTAACTCTGACTTGTCTGAGAGTGTTCTCATTAGCCTTTTGGCTCTTTTGTTCTGCATAGGGGTATGGGGTGTAGATTGATAAATTGCGATCCCCTGCTCCTTGAGCATCATGTTAAAAGCTTGGGATTTATACTCTCCCCCAGCATCAGACATCCATCCTTGTACCTTGGCCTCGAACTGCGTTGAGATAAGCTTCAAGAAGTGCCAAGTTGCAATCAAGGCATTATTCTTTTGTCTAATAGCTACAGTCCACACAAATGATGAGTAGTCATCAAGGAAAGTGATTATATACTGATAGTGTCTATAAGACTCCTTCAGGAAGAATTTCAGATCCAAGTGGATCAGCTCGAATGTGCATTTAGTGCAATGCTCAGTAGGAGGGAATCTCCTGTTAGGTATCTTGCCTTTGATACAACCAGGACATACTGGTTCTTCGGATGGGACCGAGATGTCAGGAAAGCCTTTTGTGTGCTTCTTAGCCTGACAGAGCACATCTTTAGAGGGATGGCCAAACCTCTTATGAATAATGTCAAAAGAAATAAAACACATAATGGTACTATTATGATCGTGGAGGGGAAGGCCTTGGAGTGTGTATAACATATGAGAGATGTGTCCAGCCTCACAAGGGGCGAGCAATCTCCCATCTCAAAACAGCATGTTAAGCTTGAAGCCTGTACCTTCAACATGAGTGCCATTCTGAAGCAACTTGCCCATTGAGACAAGGCACATGCCAGAGTTAGGAATGTACCCAACATCATTTAATAACAGGATTCTTAATTCCTGGTTTTCATCCTCCCAGTGCACTAGAACTCATCCAAGTGCTTCTACATATATTACATGCGCAGTGGTGAAAACAGGTATCTATGCATCACCTTTCAGCAGCATGTATTCGACAAAATCCTCCAAGAATGGAGTGTAGTGCATGGAAGCACCAGAGTCTAAGATCCAAATGTTATTGGACTTAGAATGTCCACATTTACATGGACCTTTACCTTGCTTGCATTGGTGACAGACCTTTCAGCCTTCTTTTCCGACTGCCTTACATGCACACTCTACTGGTAGAGAAGCACAAGATATATTCTGTGCTACTACAGGAAGTGCAGTAACTACATCTATGTTACTACACAAGGGCGGTGCATCACAAACTAAAAGTTCAAGCGAAACGTTGTCAGCCTTGGACCACGTAGGTGCAGAAGGAAATATGTACAACATTGCAAAATCTTGGTCAGGTATAATGGGCCTGAACTCCCCCAAGCCAGCTGCGTCAGCCAGCTATGCATCCACATCACTGCCATAGATGTTGATGATATCGTCAATGTCCCAAGAGGCAGCAAGAGGGGCAGAGACCTCCTTCTTCTTGGTGCACTGTGTACACTTGCACTTCCGCAAGGGCTGTTCTTCCTCATCCAAATCCGGTTCCTGCACCATGAAATCCATGAGTGCAGTGGTAGTCATTATCTCCTCCAGCTGGGATTTCCAGCGAGGAGATGCAGAGGGGAGGACGAGGAGTTCAACCATTTGGGTCGAGAACATGCCGGCGGTGACGGTGGCATCGATGGTGCAGATGCACTCTGTCGAAGGTTGGATGCCGAGTCATTTGGCGAGGGTGAAAGCTTGTTGGATCTGAGGATCTGCAGAAGGGCCATAGGAACCCTGGTAAGATTGTGCACTTTGGTGTGCAGCAAGGCGGGGGTCTGGGAATGAGGAGAGACCTGAGGTATGGATGACAGGGGGGATGATGGCAATGGAGGCAACCTCTGTTGTTGCATTGGCTTGGGCCTTATCCTTGCCCTTCATGCGGCATGACTTTTTCTTTGGCCTCTTGTTCTTTTTATCAGATGAGGAAGCTGCAGGTTTCTGCTGCTGCTGCTTGAAAAAGGGCTCAGCGCCCTTCACCTTCACAGCAGAGATTTTATTGGCCTGGTGGCCATTTCCTTTGCCCTTCGTCAAGGTGCGCTGCTCGAAGGTGAGGATGACTGCCTCATGGATCTTCAGAGGGGTCAGAGTCTTTGATTTCCCATCCTTGTCCTTGAGGGACGACAGGAGCTGCATGGTCATCTCATACTGAGATGGGAGTTTTGCCAGCATGAGCATGGCTTGCACTTTCGTGCTAAGAGAGTAGTCTGCCTCAGAGAAACAAATGAAAAGGGTCTCAATCTTGAGGAGAGCAGGACCAGGGTGAGAAGAGCCAGGGATGATGTAGTCTAAAAGCTCCCTAAAGAGGGAGTATGCAGAGCCAATGGAGGCCTTGTCAAACTCTGCCTTGAGCTTGCCAAGGAGGTCGTCAGTGTCATCATTGTTGAACTTCTGGCAGAGACCGTCCGTCATGTAGAGACAGATGGTCCCAATGATGGTATCATTGGCATGATGCCATGCCATGTAAAAGTTTCGGTTGTCAACCTTTGACTCCGAGGTTAAAGCATCAGGGGAGGGGACAGAGACCACCCAGTAAGAACCGGTGGACTTCAGGTAGGCGACCATGACTGGCCACCAAGAGTGCCAGTTGGAGCCATTGAAGATGGGAATGGTGACAGTCTTGGGGGCAATGGAGGAAGACATTGTGTGGATCTGCTCATTGTGTCAGTTGGAGTACAAGCAATGGTGAATCAAACTGGCATAGGTTCACCCTACTCCTGGTTCCAATCAAGCTGCATGCTAAGAAGCCACAGCAGCAATCTGGTACCAGCATAGTGCAAGGTAAAGCAGCAATGCCTTCTGCACAATCAGCTTTCAGGTGCATTTCTGCACACCATTTGCTAAGGTGTCTGGCAATTGCGACTCTCAATGATGCAACTGCTAGAAACAGCATTGGTGCACATGCATTTCTGCACAGTGCAACCACAGCGTTCTCCAGCATGCATCATCAGGGCTCATAACCTGTTGAAACACTAGGAATGCTCATTTAACACTTACTTGGTAGAGGTGTTGTAGAGTTGCTAAACCACATGTATGATTGTTGTAAGAACAAGAGTGTTATTCAAACTCAGCACTTGAGTTTGTTTATATAAGGTACACCATGTGACCGTAGTCACGTGCCTAATATGTATACTACATATTAACATGTGAAGTGCAGCTACACTAGTACATTCAACACATCATATGCAACTACCTACTCATGTACTGTAGTCCTTATGGACCTACGTTACAGGTCAACAATTCCTTTCACAGGCACCTTAGCCTTGAAACTATCCAGTGGTCATTGGTGGACCAGCAAAGGCATCAAGCAAGCTGAGCAAATCCAACACAAGAATTACTGACATCAAATACAGTATAGACGTTCTGCAGGAAAACATCTCCAACGATCCAAAATGCTAGCCATAAGCCAATGGGATTCAGCAATCAGGATTGGGCAACAGATGGGAAAGCTCACAAGCACCCACACCATTGCCTATAATACCACTGACGCAGTCGGACGAGCCGGATGAAACCGGCCCAAGGTTGAGGGCTGAAGCAGATATCGGGAACGATGTACCACCGAAGCTAAAGCTAATGCTCGGGAAGGAACTGCATGGGACTACAGAGCATTAATTGAGAAAGGATACAACTGGACCCGAGCTTACAGGTATAGTAACCCTCCCCAACATCGCTTGGCGCAGGCTGACCACCCAAAGCATTATGCAACGTCGCAACATCAGAGGGGATACCAACGATGAAACTGGTACCAGTGTCGATGATGGCGGCGACATTGCTCAGAATAGTCTGATCATTACCCTGGACGCTGTCCATGTTCACTTGCCAGAAACTCTGAATGATCAATGTTAAGGGTGTACGCATGTCCATCTGACACTTTGGCTCACCTGATGCGTGACAGCAGCATAGCTGAAGTCTCCAGTATACAGCGCAGTGTTCGATCCACCGATATATAACTCGGCTCCGGAAGACGAAAGCTTGAATGAAAATACCGAATCTGTCTCCTGTCCTTCGGAGGCAAGAGTCTGAAAGAAGGGGCTAGCACCATAAATGGAAAGAGACTGAAAACCCATCCCCATCAAACCATCTGCGGGGAATTGTCCAATTTCGAACCCAGAAGAGTAAGTTGTTGCAGCGCCGAGGGTCTGAGATGTCGCCTAATCAGCTGTCAGGAATGGAAACGCTGATAAGCCGATATAGAACAGACAGTGAAGTCACCAATAGCCACGGTGTCGGTATATTCTTCACCTGAAACTGCGGAGGAATCCCCGAACACGAGGTTAAACCCCTGGCCCACGTCTTTTGCAGTCGAAGAAGAAGTCGGATCCCAGAGAGTATGACCGCTGCAAGTTGAACCACAGGTAGCCACTGGCAGGAAGAGGTCGCTGACATAGGATTGAACTGAAAGGTGAGGCGTGCTTGATATCAGATACATACCTAGAACCGGTATCGAAAACAACTATAACCAGATTAGATTGACCAAATTTCAAAGGGAGTACAAGGAAGACGCACCGGTGAAGGAAACGGGAGGAGTACCGACAGAAATGGGACCATACCAGGCCAAACTATTGTCGTCTTGCAAGGCGTCGCCATACCCGCGTTTATTGATGCTTTTCACAGCGGCAGGGTGGGCCATCCCAGTGATCTTCTCAAAGTTGTCGAAGCCGCGAAGGATCTTACTAAACACAATGGGTGAGCGAGCAAGGCATGACGGTGCATGCGACGTACGCCTCTACTGACGCAACATGGTTGTCAAGTGCGTCAAAGTTGACGGTTTTATCGGTGTTCACCAACCGCGAACGTTTGGTGATTGGGATGGCCTTGCCACTCCTCCCTACAGCGGGTTGAGGTGTGGCAGCGCCAGCAACAACCAACACAATGAGGGATGCCGCAAGAGTAAAAAGCATTCCAAACGAGTGAAGGTTACAAAGGAAGGGCAGGAAACCTGACGAGATATGCCGTCAACCACACCACTTTTAATACTCGCATGGAGATGGGTATGGAGTGGATATGAGTGCGCCAGCGTACCTTGTGGTAGTCAACCTGCGGGACAGGTCGGTCGGGCCATGGCAGGTATAGATACTCCGTGGGCTGTGAACACGGGTGCCAAGATGTGGGCACTGGGAAACAAAGAGACATCTAATCCGCGCTCAGTCACGAGTCGTTCTAAACGGCGATAGAGCAGATAGCCTCCGGTTTCATGAATTCATTCTGATCGTGACCAACATTTTGCACTTGAAGTGTCGTGCCACCACCCCTTACAAGACACCATCTGGGCTCCGATGAAAGCAACACTACATGTGTTCCAAGTGAAGCTGATGAACGCCACAAGAGCACATGACAAGCATTCCAGGCCAATGAAAGTTCCAAAGGAAGGACGAAACTTGACAACATATGCCATCAACCTTCCTATTTTCAATATGCGGACGGGGACGGGTGTGGGATAGATAGGGCGTACTAGTGTAGCATGTGACAGTTAACTCGCGGTACGAGTCGGTCGGGCCATGGCGGGTATGGATACTCTGGGAGTTGTGAACACGGGCGCCAAGATACGAGCACCGAGGGACATTTGATCCGCGACCAAAGTCTTAATGGCAATATAGTGGATAGGCTCTGGTTTCATGGACCCCGCCAAATCGATATCTTGCACTTGGCCCGTCCTGTCGCCGCCGCCCGCACCAACCAACTTTGAAAGCAATACTGCACCTATTGCAAGTGAAGCTACCAGCGTTGACCAAGTCGATGTTGATCAGTTTGGCACACTCCTACGACTGGTCAGCATGGCTTTAGCCGTGCCGACCGGTTACACTATCCACCCATTCGAGGTTTTCTTACACCACCCTTCTTGCAGTAGCAGCTATCACGAAACACAGATACGAGGAAGCATTCCGGCTCCGTGGATCGCTTTTATGGAAACAGAACTCTGGAGGTGCAGAGACATCACTTGTCGCTTGCAGTTGTGTCCGGTACGAGATACATGTAAAATCCATGGACAGAACGCATATTGGGGAGGATTTACCTGGAGAGCATGACACCGGCGCCCATCCTTTGTTAAGAAATCACAAAAGAACATGGGCCTCGTGACCGAGTCGGCCATTAAAGTCACAGTTGACTCCGATTCTGTTGGCACACGCACATTTAAACAAGCAGGGAAGGTGAAGAAAATATACATAACCACATCCGAGTTTACAGGTGTAATAACCGCACTTGCAACTGCTCAGTGTAGGCTGACCACCAAAGGCATCATATGACGCTGAAACTTGCGAGCGCCACCGATGAGGCCGGCACTAGTGTCGGTGACGCAGTCGATGTTGTGCAGGTCTGATCATTTCCCTAAATGCGCCTGCCAGTAATCCTGAATGAACAATGACAAGTGCATCCGGCACTTCGGCTCACCTGCATCGTTACGTGAACACAGGTGGAGTTGCTGGCATAAAGCGCAGCATTCGATCCTCCAATATATAACTTGGCTCCGATAGACTAAGGCTTGCAATAAAACACTGAAGCGAGTCACCTGTTTTTCTGAGAAGAGTTCGGAAGACGGTAGCATCATCAACAGAGGATAAACTGAAAACCCATCCAATTAAGCTATCTGCCAGGACATGCCCGATCTACAACCCAGAAGTGTAGTTACACTGCCAAGGGTTTGAACAATACCCTAATTGGTTGTCAGAAATGATCACGTCGATAAGTATACAGAACACACGGCAAAGTCGGCAATGACACGGCATCGGTGTACTATTCAGCCCATCTCCAAATTGGATTTCAACTGAATAACCGAGATCTTCCAAAGTCGAAGAAAGATCGGGATCCCAACGAGCCCGTCAACGAAAACAGAACAGGTGCAAGGACATTCTTGGCGCCATGTAGTTACATTCGGAGGCTGTCGGGCATCGAGAACGTGGGTGGTGAGGGTATAGAAGGGAAGCAGTAGTGGTAAAGAGACCGCGGACGTGTCACTATCCTGTCTCTGTTAGGGTTGCTACGCTTTCTCCGCTTTGGCTCCTAGCAACCAGCGTGTGCGAGCTCGTGTTGCGTCGTCGTTTGAAAGCGGATCACCGTTGCGGACAAGGTTTCGTAGGTGTATTCATATTATTGAGCGCCGAAGATAAGACACAGAATGGTGGATACAAGTATGTGGGGGGAGATGGAGGAGGACTTGGTGACTAGTACATGGGTGAATGCTTTGAGGAGGGGGGTGAACGCGGGGACGTTGCTGGCGAAGGTGATACACGACAGTGGTACATGGTTGACCAAACCTCAGCGTGGAAGATCGTTTGCAGATGCGGGTTTGGCCAGGAGCAGCTTACTCGTATTCGTGCCAGGTTGCAGTTGAGACAGTGGTCTTGAATTCGAACGTGAGCCCGCACTTACACTGAATATGTGTGAGCGAGAGCGGAAGGTAGCAAAGTAGTTGGGTTCGGTGATGGCGTCGACTGTGTCGGTCCACCCGGTGAGACGGACGTGCCGGGGTTTGGGATCGGGTCGTCGCGATCCTGCTCGTTTGTCTCATCGTCGTCGTTTCCAGAGGGCTCGTCCTCAGAACCGCACTCGTGCAAGCCAGACGGATGAAGGCGAGCCAAAGAAATGTAAATAGCTACTATGTATCGGTCTAGTGAGGGCAGAAAAACATTCGTGACTGGTAGAGACAGCTTGTCAATGAAATTTCCACGAAGCAACGTTTACAGCCACGATTCTCAATGCAGACATTGTAAACAAGGTGAGTATGTCGTGCAATCCTGACACAGGCAGGAGCGAAATCGGAAAGCAAATTCGTATGCTTACGAGTCTCCTTCATGGACTCAGGGTACACAGATTGCCGTCCAAATAGCCCAAAGATGTCTCTCCATCCCTGTTTCATTTCACCATGCTCATCATATGCAGTGACAAGGACAATTGTCAGGCAAAAAAAGGTCATTGCGGTCACTGGGTCTATCAACGCTGCAAACCAAGTCCGCACTTTGGTCGTCTCTCAGAACCCATGCTTGGGATGTTTCGGTCTTCAGTCGTCGTGGATGAAACTGGTGTGTCGGCCCTGTCTATGCAGTGATTTTGTCTAAATAAGTATGGTATATATGCAGACGACGATGCCGA
>JBBPJY010000965.1:0-11255 GCA_038088975.1 Xerocomus cyaneibrunnescens
ATTCTATTCTGCTGGAATTTAGCTCGTGGGAAGTCACCCAAGACAGCTAAATGATCTCAAAACGTGTCTGCGGCAACACGGAAAGTACTTCCAAATGGAGAGTGGTATACATAGAACCCTCCCCTACATGGGTAAAAGATACAAGCATTTGCAGAGCAGGCTGAATAAGGTTATGCTTTGACGACAATTCTATAGGTCAATGAGAGCTCCGATTGGACGATGGTGGGTTCAGCCACGGTAGAACCCTTAGCTTCCGTTTTTGGGTGACAAAGTGCTGTTCTTGACCCGGCTGACCGGTTTCTGGCCGCAGATGCGAACTCCATTTTTGTTTCTGTGGCTTTAAGAAGTCCATGAGTACTATGACACCTTAGCCTTCTGTCAAAGCAAAAAGATGTGGCTGGAGATAACAGGGGAAAATGAATTTTGAAACTCCGAGTTTCTCGGCCAGACGGCCTGCAGTCTTAGCCGAAGTTCGGCTGGCCCTTAGCCGAGTTAATAAGTGCTACCGAACAGGCTCTTAGCTGCAAACTGAACCGAGCCGAGGGACGAAGATTGGTGGTGAGCCGAACAAAGTTCTGAAAGAAAGCACTAAAAGGGCCTTGGTGCAACATTCGCTCACTTTTGGCCCATCTGCTAAGCTCGCTCTATCGGACTGCATTCATGGGGATCCAGGTCCTTGCTCTATGCCTCGCCGGACTGGCACCATACCTTGTCATACGCTATTTCCGCAGGAATAGTGGGCCGCTCCCGCCTGGGCCGCCTGGATGGCCACTTATTGGAAACCTGCTCATTATGCGGTCAGAGGCTCCGTATAGATTACTTGGAGCCATGACCAGTAAATATGGTGAGTGTATACTGATACTTTATAGGCACAGGCATTCCTCATTCTTCTCTAGGCCCTTTGATATCCCTCACTGTACTCGGCAGGCCACTGGTCTTTCTCAATTCCAGCAAGGTAGCCAAAGACTTACTCGATAAGCACGGCGCCTTGGCGGCCAACAGGCCTCGCTTCGTCATGGGCGGTGAACTCGTTGGCTGCGGTCAATCCACGGGTTTCCTGCAGAATGATGAAACACTCCGAAAACACCGCAAGCATTTTACTCAGCATATTGTCAACAAGAATAGCCTGGAGTCATTCTACCCTGTAAAAGAAGAAGAAGCGAAACGATTCATATGCAATGTGCTGAGAAGGCCTGACAACCTGTCAGCGAATAGTCGCCAGTGCGTTGTTGATTATCTATGAATCGTTGAAGTTGCTAACGTATTTCGCGCAGAGCGACTGCAGCGGTCATCTTAAAGATTTCACACGGCATTAGTGTCAAAGACGAGAATGATCCGTTCGTGAAGAATGCCAACACTGTCATGAAAATCATAGCCGATACGATGACACCGGGACGTTATTTGGTTGACTTACTTCCGTTCTGTATGTCCCTCGAGCCCTTTCGATTTATGCTAACCACTTAATGGTTCTGCTAGTACGAAACATGCCCGAGTGGTTCCCTGGATGTAGCTTCCTCAAGGAGGCGAAACGGCTACGAGGAACAGTGGACAGGGCAGTGAGCATGCTACACAACTATGTGCTGGAGCAGCAGGTTTTTTTGTTTCCTTTTTGCGTTCACGGTGCTTGTGAGCTCATGTCGACTCAGGCAAAGGGTGACGCTGTCACATCATTCACGTCAAAGTTGCTTGAGGACTGTTCTTCTCCTGAGGACGAGGAGACTTTGAAGTGGATTTCTTTTACGGTATACCTGGGTATGGATTCAAAGCACTGCCCTCGAAAGTGTTCTACTTATATTGAGCATGGTTTCACGGTTTATTAGCCGGATCTGACGGGGTAGGACTATTTCTTTGTCTGCAAGTTGATCGTACTGAAGCGAACACATCGACCACAGGCGTCATCTACGTTTGTGGCATTTTTCCTTGCCATGACAATGTATCCCGAGGTTTTCAAGAAGGCACAGGCAGAGGTCGATGCTGTTATCGGGAATGGGAGACTTCCAACCTTTGCGGATCGTGATGCACTTCCGTACGTGAACGCGCTCTGCACAGAACTTCTTAGGTGGAACGTGTTGGTTCCAATCGGTACGTACTAGCATCTCTATGCATGTACATTTCTGACTAGAGTACCGTTACGTCACACTGCCAGTATCTCACGTCACCTCAGAGGATATCGTCTACGAGGGATATCATATACCCAAAGGGACACACCTTATTCCAAATATCTGGTTCGTGGCTTGCCGATGGTGATGTCGACATGATATCTAAGCCGTATCAAATGCTTGCTGTAGGTATATCCTGAGCAACCCAGAGACATATCCCGATCCAGATGTATTCAAGCCAGAGAGGTTCCTTGGCGCCAATCCACCACCGGACCCGCGTGAGGCTTGTTTTGGATTCGGAAGACGGATGTGCGTGGGTATTCGTGTGGTAGACTCTTTGGTCTTTATAGTTGCTGCAACGGTGCTTGCGACGTTGAATGTGTCAAGACATGTCGAGAATGGTGTGGAATGCATACCGGAGCATGCATACGAGGAGGGCATTATACGGTGGGTTCCCCGAGTTGAAGTTCTGGTGTGCATTTACTAAAGACTGGTCTCGCAGTTGGGTCAAGCCGTTCAAGTGTAGGATCACACCGCGATCGAAGATGGCCGAGGATCTTCTTCACGCTTGATTCGAGTTGAGTTGCAGCATGGTTAGCACGACGGAGGTCTTGTTATTCTTGATTCTGTCAACTACGGTTGACTTTAGATCTTGCAAGTGACTCATAGGATGTTTCGTTTCCTTGTTTTGAGGCGTACCTAAACGCCAATAAACTAGATGTCATTACTACTAAGAGCCCGGGGGAAGTTCATGGAAGGACGCAGAGCTCTGTGATGTCATGGCTAGCTTTCCTTCACCCCGGCTAACATGAATGAGAAGAATCGTCGCCAACCACGCCAGCGCCCCCCAGTTATCGTATATCACGGATCACCTGTTTTACCGATAACACCGAGGGGATGGCCGTTGAGTGTATATAACTCCGGAGAAAAAGGATAACTACGAGAGGCGAGATGCCACCGCCCGTCGTGAGTAGTCAATTCCACCGCTGTAGACTCGAACCTGGCACGAAACACATGCTACGGTGGACGTGTGACCTGGAAAATGAATCCCAGGCGAACGTTGGTAACTAGAAGATTCCTTCCTGATCAAATGGTCATGGACACTGTCCTACCGCAAAATTGGCTTGCTGTGCCGTATGTATTGATGAGATAAAAATATGTATAAACTCGACCATTCAATATTCAAGAAGGGATTGTAAACGGTGGGCGTGAGTGACGAAGCAAAGTCAAAGAGGAGCCCTTGGCAAGAGAAGAGCTACGGCCTGGTCCATTGTTGCGCCACAAGATGGGAAGGTCGTCGAATTAGGGGGGACGGGCTTGGCAGCGAAGGATACCATTGTCGATATTCGGACGACAATGGGCTGGTACTCGAAGGCGCAGCGAAGGGTTACAAGTGCACTTCGTCTAAGGTCTCCATATGCACTTTGCCTGTATTAGAGTCATCATCGCGGTGACCATTTACGTGGCAGTCTGCATAAAAGGGTATCCCGGGGCACACGCTAATATACAAAAAAGGCTTATCTCCGACAAATCGCTGACTTGGAGCCGACAAATCTCCGTCGTCAGAACCATTCTTGCCTCGACCACACTGCTGCCATCATGTCCGCCGATGCGATACATGCCTATCAGGCAGAGCTCCTCATTCAAGCCGAAGAAGTCGGTGCGCTCAGATTTGGCCAGTTCACTCTCAAATCAGGACGGTACGCATACCCTCCATCGGCAGGACCGATCGCATGGACACGGAATGATGACACGCGGGCTGTATACATGTGTCCAGGATCTCGCCCTACTTCTTCAACGCCGGCCTGATGAGCAGCGGCAAGATTCTCGATATCATCGCAAACGCGTATGCGGCGACGATCGTCGATGCGCTCGATGCCAATGTGGTCCCCGCCTTCGACGTCATTTTTGGGCCGGCGTACAAGGGGATCTCGTTCGCAGCTTGCACGGCACTTGTGTTAAGCGCAAAGTATGACCGCTCGTATGGGTTCGCATATGACCGCAAGGAGGCAAAGGATCACGGAGAAGGTGGCAAGCTCGTCGGAGTGCCCGTACAAGGAAAGAAGGTACTCATTTTGGATGACGTGATGACTGCTGGGACGGCCGTGAGGCTCGCTATCGAGTCTATCCAGGCGGCAGGAGGCGTGGTGGTAGGCGTGGTCCAGCTGCTCGACAGGGAGGAGAGAGGAAAGGGTGAAGGGAGCACGGTAGAAGAAGTCGAGAGCATCATCGGTGGCAAAGGACGCGTACTATCGGTGCTTAAGATGAGGACACTCATGGCTTGGCTGGAGAGGAATGGGCAATCAGACGTTTTGACCAGGATGAAGGCATATTGGGATGAGTATGGCTGGAAAGCATAGAACTACAAACCGATATACA
This sequence comes from Xerocomus cyaneibrunnescens, assembly GCA_038088975.1. Classification (NCBI taxonomy): domain Eukaryota; kingdom Fungi; phylum Basidiomycota; class Agaricomycetes; order Boletales; family Boletaceae; genus Xerocomus; species Xerocomus cyaneibrunnescens. The sequence continues at coordinate 4,479 of JBBPJY010000965.1, forward strand.
GGTTATCGCTCAATGCAAGAGGGTGAGCCATTTACTGTGTTCTCTAGAGAATACACCCGTTCGGTGCGTACCCTACCGATCGCCAAGCCTTTGACCAGAGCCCCAGTTGTGTCCAGTTGCTCGAGCGCCTGCGGCCTGCTCGGCATGTTGTCTGGGTGCATGGACTTGATATCCTCCCCTGTTAGTAGTCCTGCGCTCTCCCTCACGTTCACCAAACAAATCTCTCAGCCACCTTGGTGCGCGGGCCAAGCTCGCAAGCGCCCCTTGCTCTACACCTCCAGCACCAGTACCCGCACCCCACACTAACCACCACCAGAGATGGCCAACAATCATCCCCGTTACACTCTCTGATGCGCGACCATTGATGGCGTCTACCGCAAGGAGAGCGTATGGGAAGTACTTGATAGGGATGGTGACGAGACCCATGACGGACGTTTGTGCACCTGGTGGGGCTAACGTGCACAACAAGTACGTGAGGCAGTTCAGAAAGGCATGGTCGTGGACCATGGAACCAAACGGACGGTTAAGAGCCTACGGACTGTCAAGGCGTGTCACTGTACGATAACCGACAGACTGACGATAACTCCAAGGGAGGCAAGGAAAAGCTGCCATGCATAGTCTGAGGAACGACGCTCGTAGTACGTGGATTCAAGATTTGTGGAATTTCGACCGTGATGCCAAGTGTGGGAAGTTCAAATGTACAAGCGAAACAAAAAAAAACTCACTACAACATGACGAGGTGAAACAAGTATTCCAGTCTCATTGCTGGCCCATTGACGATGAGGTTCGAACAACACACGGAGAATCAACAGATACTTACTTCCGAAGAACAAGCTTGTGTAGACCCTCCAAACCTGCAAATATTTTAGCAATGCGAATAACCTCGCAGAGACATGATGGGACTGACCTCCCATCTCCTGATAATGAGGGGGGTTATAAAAACCAACTTGTGCATAGGCACAAAGCCAAGGATGGCGGGTACGGTGACACCAAGGGACGACAGGACAAGGAAGCGCGTTACTGGAGGGATTTTTTTGACTTCTGCCACGATGTCTGCCATATTGGTCGAGTCAAGTCGCGGATGTTAGAAGCAAGACGTGGCAAGTCGGCAACTATGTTGCAGAGCACGTGATGCATTTAATTCAGATGTCACTATGACATCGCCCCTTCCCCGTCGACTATTGTGTTGGACGCTCCTTTCCCGCGCTCCATGTCTATCTATCGTTGCAGCGAACAGGCTATCTGATGAACTTGAAGGCAATTCTAACCCATCTATTCAAGGAAGACACCCCTGACGAACAAGAGCGTGCTAGTGCGCCCCTACAGGACTCTCAAAACGTCGAGGACCCAGAGAAAGTAGGAATTGACGCTGGTGCCACTGCGCAAAGTGGTGAAACGATCCGCGGAGATGACATGAACCTGGAACATGACGACGATGAGGAATACGACGACTCTCCCAATAATGATTTGGAGGATCAGTCACAGGCAAAGCCAAGCGGTCCCAGGCGTGTTTTCTCCAGGATATTGTCGTCTATATTTCCATCCCCGAGTGACGAAGAAGAGATCCAAGCATACGTACCCCACTACCGAATTTTGCCGATCTTATCTGGCATTGCCATTCCTTTCTGTATTCTGCTGGATATACCCGGGTTAACAGCAGACTGGTACATCCGTACGAATGGTTCTACCATCGTAGCCTCGAAGCCTAACCCACCATTACTTGACGTCGGGGTGGCGCTGAGTTTACTTTGCGCGGTCTTAGCCAACGTTTGTTTGGTCGTTCGTTTCCTGGAGAGACGCATCAAGACAATGACGATTCTATGTGTCGTATTTCTCTCAATACACGGTAGGCTCACCGCTACATTCTGCATCATGATTCTACCATTGCGTCCAGATATTATTAACATTGCTGCGCTTGCTGCATTCGGAGCGACCAAGGACGGCTACACGTTTAGCCAGGCATTTTGGATGACTTTATGCTCCACAATTGTGTCCATGTTCACGAACGTGACCCTCATCATTGATCTTATCCGAACATCTGACTTCAAGCGAAGTGGTAAGCTACTGGTCGGTCGTTTTCCTGGCGGCTGGTCGGTTAATGCTCAGCATAGGAAGCGGGCTCACCCGGAGACAACGATCTTTGGTCATTCTCATCATTGGACTGTTCTGTTACGTTGCGCTGGGTGCTCTAGCCAACTCGTTCCTTCTCGATCTGACTTTCATCAATGGCTTATATTTCACTGTCGTAACCATCGAGACTATCGGCTTTGGAGATATTGTCCCGAACAGCACAGGTTCCGAGGTATTTACTGGTTTTTATGCCACACTAGGCATAATTAATCTCGCTTTCGTGGTTGGGTACGTTCGCGAGACTGTCCTGGAGGGCCTCGATTTCGGGTATCGGAAGCGACTTCTGGCGATCCAGGAGAGAAGACGAGCTGCTCGTCGTCGGAGACGCGCAGAGAAGCGGTGGAGACATGCCATCATATGGCGTTTACGCGAACGACACGCACCTGTTTGGATCCGAAAGAAAACGAACGACCGCAAGTCCGTTTGGTCAATTCTCGCGACCTACTTCTGGCGCGTCGAGTGGGGAATTCTGTCGGCTGCGAGGAGCACACATCAGAGCCGTGGCCAGCATGGTATGCAGCTCAATTTGTGGGCCCTTCCTCCCTGCCAGCTTGAGGCTGCAGCTCTCGAGGCCGGTTGTACCCTCGAAAGCTTTCTTCCAGCAGACTTCTACAACACGTATGACCAAGATCCGTGTTACCATGCCACCGATGTGAATCATCGCGTTTTACCGTCGTGGTTTGTGGTTCATTCGATCTACCATCGTGATGAACATACTGCCGATCCCCCGACGCATCGCCGGTTGGGTGCCATGGCTGCAATTCTCACAAAGCTCAGCCTCGCAATTTATGAATCTGGTGGCAAACCCTTCCAAAATGGGCACGGCGGTCTGGATGGGCTGATGACAAGTGGGCCTGAGACCGCCTTGGACAGCTTCGGAAGTCTACAGACGAGCTCGGAGGACGGAGGAGACTATCGCGAAGACGTGGAAGATACCGAAAAGAAGGCATACTATACACGGTCTAGTTTGAGCTGGGGTTGGTTTCTCCTTTTTTGGATGGTGAGCGAACAGAAACGTGAAGGGATGGTCATTGAGCATGTTGTGCAGGGCGGTGCGGCCATTTTCAAAGCAACCGAGGGTTGGACTTACGGATCGGCCATATACTTTTGTCAGTATTTCCATTACCTTTGAAGTTTGGCACTGATGCTGTCTGATAGGCTTTATTTCTTTTTCTACCATCGGCTATGGAAATTTAGCGCCAACTACGCTGGCAGGTCGTTCGATCTTCGTCGTGTGGGCTTTGATCGGCGTCGCGACCATGACCATTTTTATTTCGGGTAAGCACTTGAGTGCCTATCCTCAATTGACAGCGCTGACACGTCTGCACGCAGTTGTTTCCGAAGTATATACCGCACGATACGAGGGCATTCTTGGCCGTAACAATTTCAGGCATGTAGCTCGGCAATATCGCCAACGTAACAAGGTCAAGTTCGGCCAACAAGTACGACCCATAGGCACCTCGACTGGGTTCGACTTTGTCGCGCAAGAGACATTTGAACGCAAGGAAATTGACATTGTCGAAGACCAATTGTCGCCGGAGAGCGCTGTAGATGATGCAGTTGCCTCAACTTCCAAATCGGACTCGCATGTCCAACACGCCCAACGGTCGCTGGAAAAGCTTCCGAAACAAATTTTGACAGAGACACGATCGATCCAGCAGTATATGCAACTAATCAGCGATTTTGATGGACATTCGGCCAAGACGGGGAAGTTTGTGGACGAGTCGGTCTGGAGTCTCATTGATGATGTCACGGGTGGGAGGAGGCTGCCTGAGAGTACAAAGCAGGATATCCTCAAGGATGGCGAATCTCGCCAGGTTCGTGGTTTACCCTTTTATTTCTCTAGAATGAGGCTGACTTTCTGATGGACGTAGACGCTGATGGTGTTAGGGATAGAACGTAAGTTGACCGATCTCGGTGGATGTGTTTTTACAAGGCTAATGGCCGGATATGCAGGGTCCCTGAAGGAGTTGGTAAGCATATCTGAGCAGGTGATCGCCGCGATGCAGGAACGGGATCGGAACCTCGTTACACTGGAACGAGAAAAGGAAGAAGACGGAGCGGAGATTGTGGCTTAGCATCTGTTTGGGACATGCTTCTACGCAGAGGTGGTACGTAAATTAAACACAACTACAATGTGTCTCGTTACTTTCACTCCCCATTCACTCCGGATTTCACCATTACGATCAGGACTCTGGTGCTCGGTACCGACGTCGACGAGATCCCACGAGCCAGTCAACTGATCACTCTTGTCACCGCATTGACCAACTTCGGCCGTCGGGTTATCCTGCTGATGAGTAACTATATCCAATCATGTTTCTGTGCTCAGAGAGCTGAAAGGCATCACCATTACGCGGTCAGAGAACGGTTACAGGTTGAACAAGTCTTTACAAGTCACCTCCGCGCCTGTCTCAACAACGTGGATGAATCGTCTATCGCCCTTGGTTAAGGAGTATATCACCGGCTCAAGAAAGGGCGGAAGCAATGCTCGCTTCACAGGATCCTTGGCGTGGAACTCCTTGACGTCCAAAAGGTCGATCCACACACTCAATCACTACTAAGGTAATAGTGGATGCCTTTTTGAATTTGTGACAATGGATCATTGGCAGCAGGACCTGCTTGCAACCGGTGTCATGCAACACGAGTACCTGTCCAAACATGTCTGCGCCTACTTGAAGGCAACGCCGAGGCTGTCGGCATCGTCCGCGGGAGACAATTGGAAATCTCCCCAAACGTGCGGGCCACGCTCTGCCACCGGTGGGAGACTGTGGCTCGGGTTTGTCTTCTTTCCCACAAGGCACCCCGTCTCTTCTCGTTCCTTTCGTATGATCAGCCCAAATTGATCAGGAACTCGGTCGAAGGGTCACCACGGTCGACGCGTTTAGCCTGCACGTGGGTGCCTGCACGGTGATAACGAGAGTTCTACCGATCACCTGATATTAATGATAAGTTTCAACGTTGAAGACCTGGTGACAAGTCTGCTTGAACAGGAGCTGTGACCGTGGCAATCGTCGTGACAATATCGTCCGCCCGAAGCTGACCTGAAAATCGGGTTTGAACCATTATGACGGGGACCAACACAGGAATAGCGGTCTACACCTCTGAGTTTCCCATCAGAACGGAGCTGGTTTCGAGTTATATTGCGCCTCGGAGGATGGTCTGCCAGATTGGCTGACAAAGGCTAAATAAAGCTGTCACCCCCTCTGGCCTCTGCGCCGTTCCATTTACCAAAGACAAGCGGCGGTCGAAATACCCATGAGTCGACTTTTCACACTTTCTCGGGAATGCTTGGTTCAGGCATATCATTAATTTGGAAGAAACAAGATGCTTTCAAGTCTCGTGAAAGATTTCTCTTTGAAGCACAGTCCCAACGATACGGTTTTGACTGCAGGACATCCGGCGCTTACTTTGACCCTATCAAAGATGGCCTTCTACGAAGCTTGTCTGGAGAAGCCAGGTACTCTAACCCATACTCGGAAGTCCTTCCGTGAGCCATACCAGGCAAGGCTAGAAGACGGACAAGCTAGAAATGATTTGCGCATACTAGCCTTGTCATGATGAGAAGGCCAGAATAGGTCTAGGCGTCTAGTCGCGTACTTACACATACGCTTGTCCCGCTCGCATCCTTGGTTACAGCGTTCCACGGACAAGCTGGTAACGGTGACGTGAGACCGGTGTCATTGTCCGAGAGAGCTAATCTTGACATGTGACACGTTGATACACCCAGCCGACATGTGCATAGCATACGCGCCTGTTGTATCATAGCCGAAGGGATCTACTAGTCAGTCTTCAGTTCGGCTAACTGGCAATTCCACCTCCTGTATCGATCTTCTCCCAGCAAAATCAGACGACGCCGTGCACGCCACAGGCCGAACGCTAAGACGAGAACCAATGGACTGACGAGTGTTTGGCACGCTCAGATTGGCGTTGAAAGCATCAGGGTTCGCGTAGTCTGCTGACCACACGGTGCCAGACCGTACCCACTTCATGATGTTACGGCCAAGAAGTTGCCCGTTCTATTTGTGGTTGGACCTGCCAAGGCGTGGGATGCCACTCAGTAATTCCCGCCCGTCTGGAATCCACGCACTGCCATCAGCTTCATTCCCCGGGCTAAATATGCCATACCTAAAGTTAGGCCGCCGAGATACGCCAGTCTAACAGCCCTTTCATATCTAAGCTGACCAGCCCCTGATCATTGGCTGGCGAACCTTTTACGTGTTTCTAAAAAGTGACTTACAGCATCATTGCGGGTTATTAGAGTTTCCCGTCCTGGCCTCAACTGTCCGAGTCTTTCTCGCGCTCGCCTCTCAGTGATAGCTGGGTGGCAGCTATTTTCTTCGCCTCCGAGGCGTCATCGACAGTATCTGTAATCGGGTTCCCGGTCCGGGACAAGCCGTGGCGCTTTCAAGTTGCCGTTCCGTGGTTCACGGCCACCCCTTTCCGGAGTCTAGACCTTCTCAGGTACTTTTGTCGCCGCGTTGGACTCGCGAGGCGGCGCACAAATTTCCCTCATCGGCCGGCCAGTGAATCGCGTATTTCGTATTCACGCCCATATCATCAATTATCCGAACATCGGTCTGACGCTGGACGGGGATCATTGTTGGCCGCCACATCTCAGGTACAGTGGCTTATGTGGAACAACGGAGA
>JBBPJY010000970.1:0-11226 GCA_038088975.1 Xerocomus cyaneibrunnescens
TTTCTCATCGTAGGCCAGTAATATCTTTCTTTGACAAGGTCGATTGTTCGTCTTTCTCCTGGATGACCGGCGAGTGGGTGGTCATGATTTTCCTGAATAATTCACTCTCTTAATTGTGGGTTTTTTGGTATGTACAGAGCGTCTTTCCAGTATACTACGCCGTTTTGTTCTCTCCAAGAGAGTTTTCCTTGTGCTAAACCGTCTTTTGTGAATCGTTCTCGTTGATATTGACATTTTTTGACGAGATCGAATATGCTTGGGACGGCTTGCGTGACCGTTGCGCGCACAGCAGCAGCGTTGGTCGTTTCTTTTGGGGCAAGCTCTGCATCAGCCCTGACGAAAATTGTGGGTGGGAAGAGGTACGAATCTTTGTTATCGGATTCTACCCCCTTCTCATGATCTGGCCTCCAGGACAGAGGATCAGCAGGGTTGGTCTTTCCACTTCGATGTACGATTTTGAAGTGGTATTCTTGTGCTGCTTGTGACCATCTTGCTTGTCTCCGTGAGAGGTCTTGGGGTTTTTTAAAGAACTCGAGGTTTTTATGGTCTGTTAGTACCTCGAATTCATGTTTTGCGCCTAGTAGGTAATGGCGCCATTCCTTGAGTGTGAACATAATGGCGAGGGCTTCCAAATTGCCAGCGTGGTAGTTCCTTTCAGAATCGCTGAGTGACTTAGAAATGAAAGCAATTGGTTGCCAAATGTCTCCTTGTTTTTGGGATAACACAGCACCTATGCCGAATCCAGAAGCATCTGTTTCGATTCTGAACGGGGCGTCGTTGCTGGGCATTCCGAGAGCTGGGGCGAAAGTGAGGATAAGTTTAAGAGAGTCGAATGATTCTTGGCATTCGGGGGTCCATATGAACTCTCTTTTGTTGGAGGTGAGGGCGTTTAAGGGATGTGCAACTTGGGCGAAGTTGCGGACAAAATGTCGGTAGAAGTTGAGGAACCCTAAGAATCCTCGTAATTGTTTTCGACTGGAGGGGATGGGCCAGTCTCGGATTGCGGACACCTTTCCTTCGTCCATTTTAACCTCGTTCTGGCCGATTATCAGGCCAAGATACTCGGTTTTGGAAGCATCGAATTCACATTTTTCGTGTTTCAGGAATAGTTTATTATCTCTTAAGATTTGCAGCACTTCTCGTACTACTTTTACATGTTCCTTGTGATCTTTAGAGAAGATCATAATGTCGTCTATGTACACTACGACCTTTCCTTGGTCTATTAAATTCCTGAAGAGCATGTTCATCATCGTTTGAAAGGTTGCCGGTGAATTGGTCAACCCGAAGAACATGACGAGGGGTTTGAATAACCCTCGGTTTGTGCGAAACGCGGCTTTCCATTCGTCGCCTTCCTTCATTCGGACATTGTTGTATCCCCAACGAATGTCCAACTTGGTGAAGTATTTACTACCTCGGAGTTTGTCCACTAGCTCCGAAATGAGCGGGAGCAGATACCAGTTTTTGATGGTGATGTCATTTAGTTTCCGGTAATCTTGGACGGGTCGGAGGCGGCCATCCTTCTTTTTGATGAAGAAGAAGGCGGAGGCGAAGGGAGATTTTGAAGGACGGATCCTTCCGGAGGAGAGGTTTTCCTTGAGGAACGCGTCGAGTTCGACTTGTTCACTTGGTGAGAGATTGTAGATTTTCGAGTTTACTGCATGATCTCCTGGGATGAGTTCAATGGCGTGATCCCAGGGACAGTGAGGGGGCAATTCATCGAAATTCTCCTTGGCGAACACATCCTCATAGTCATAATAGATGGTCGGCACTGCTTCTTTAAAGGTTTTCTTGGGTTTCTTTTGTGCGGCAGCAGTGGCGATGTCTGTTGAGACATTTCGGACATGTTCAAATTGGTCGAGTTGGAAGAGTCGGTCACCTTCTTCCAATTCGTTGACTAGATCGGAGGGGTTGGTGGAGATGCTGGTGTGATTGTTTTCACATCAGAATTCCACCTTTCCTGAAATCCAGTCAATTGAGGGATTGTGCTTCTTCAGCCAGTCATGGCCTAAGAAGACTTCGTTGGTTCCTAGCGTCGTTACTGCCAGGGCGATTTGTTCCTTGTGTTCGCCGACGTTGAGTTGTATGATGACAAACTCTTCGACTTTTCCTGCGGAGTTTTGGGTTCCGTCAGCATTGTATACGGGAATTGGTACGGGAAACTTGTGCGTTTGGAGTCCTTTCAGTTGTACAAAGGACTTGTCGATGGTTGAGCTCGTGCAACTGGAATCTATGAGTGCAGATATCTGGAGATTTCTTTGATCGGGTAGTATGAGGGTTGCAGGGAGTTCGAGGGAATTGTCGGAGCGTTTTGCCTGTCTAACGAATCTCGGTTTCTGTTGGAGTTCGTAGAGAGCATAATACACTTCCTCATTGCTCAGCGTTTTTAATTGCGCTACCAATTCCTTGTTTACTTCGGAAGTTCGTTTATCGTGTACGAACGACCATAGATGTTTTATCGACCTTTTGTCATCTTTGTTGTTGATCACACATTTGATCCATCTTATTGACCATGGATTGACAGTGTTCATCCAAGATGATCTTGTGGCGGCGAGCTCTGCATCAGCCACCTTTTTGTAAGACTTCTTCCGAGGAGGGCTCTGCACCTCAGTGGGGATACACGCACTTGGAAGCGGAGCAGTGCTCTGCAGCTGAGCCTTGGGTCGTTTTAGAATGACCTTAGGCACACTCTCGCTTACTTTTGGGTTTGAGTCGTTTACTGTTTCGGTGTCGTCACACTTTTCGATCGTTAAACATGCATATTTATTTTGTGTATCTAATGTACATGTATTCGACGAAACATTGTTCTTCGGAGCTGGGCGCTGACTCACTGCGCGGCTCTGGTGATAAAACCCAACTTGGCCAACTTTTCTTCTAAGTCAGCCCCACTCATATATTCGATTTCTTGACCATGCATCACGATCTTGCGTACGCGGCGGGGGCAGGGAGGATGAGCGGCACAAGGCCAGACTCCGGAGCACTTGGCGCAGCGGCCTTCTGCTCGAGCTTTGCCAATGTCCATGGGGATGCCTTGGCCGGAGAAGGTGCCCACCTGGTTAGGGTGAACGGCGGGTTTGGAGAGAGTGACTGCAGGAGCGGCTGCAGTGGAGACGGAGGCGGAGGGACATGGACCTTGAGGGTGATTAGCCCAATTGGGGCACGGGGCTGCCTGTTGTGCGCGACGTGCTTTCATTTCGACGAGTGTCTGCTCGGCCTCCACCAAGGCCTTGTTCCACTCGACGATATCTTCGCATCGTCACATTTTTCAATCGCTGGTTTCTACCAACTCGACGATCTCATATCGGACCCCTTTTTTTGTGATGTTGATGAGTGTCCAGCTCATCACACCGACGTCAAATTCAGCTTCTAGCACAAGAGTGTGCATTTTTGTGAAGAAGCCTTCGACGGTTTGATTTTGTCCTTGCTTAAGGGACATCAGTTTTTCTTCGGCCTGTTGCTTGATATTCAACAGCTGGTACTTGCGCTTGAGTTCCTCAGCAAAGGACTCGAAGGTGTCGGTAAGGAAACGGGGGGTTGTGACGTAGAGGTCGGCAAATTTTCCTGCGTCATTCTCACCGGTCATGAATCCGAGGATGATGAGGATTTTTTGTTTGTCAGAGGGTTGCTCCACAAAGCTGGCGAGGTAGAGAATGACCCGTCGCCACCATTGGACGAACTTCTTTTGGTCGCCTTCAAATTGGTCAGGCTTCGATACCCAAGATTTGCTTGCTTTTGGCAAGCTGACGACCGGGGTGGGAGGTACGTTCGGTAGGGGGCGACCTGGTGAGGTCATTTGGATATTTTGTCGTTGAGGGGTGAGTGGCGATGCAGGGGAGAATGGACGAGGCGGTGGGCCAGCAGTGGCCGGGTTGTTCATGGCATGGTAGTACCATTCATTATACTTGTTGGTGAATTCTTCCTGCATCAGGAAGGTTGGGGCGCCGGCCACTGGTGCCAGTGGATTCAAAGCAGCCGTAGCCGTGGCAGTTAATTGTGCGGTCAGCAAAGGACCGGCTTCTGTGCTTGTCCGCGAGAATGGCGGACACGTTGGGACGGGGCTTTGGACCTGTAAGGTCGCCATAATAGGAGGAGGGTCGGCGCGTGAGGACGTCCTTGACGGTGCTCTCGCTCCACGAAGAGTGGAACGAGACTCCGTTCTCGTTGGGTAGGGCTCTGGCCCGGACATTGATATTTGTTAAGGTGGCAGAGGTGGTGGGTTCGTCGGTAGCGGTCTGACGAATCACCTCGGGGAGGGACAGAGCGGGAATAATGGCGCAGTGTGTGCGTAACGGTGAGCTCAGCTACGAGCCGACTTGCACACTGAAGGCGGGAAGGGGAACTAGATCTAGATTGGCAGGGGAGCAAGGCTCAACCGCTGCGTAAAAACCGTTGATGAGATGGGGACAGGAATCCCCTAGTAGAATTCGGCGGGACGATGGTTGCTAATGCGTCTGGTGCACGAAACCTTCACTCTTTACATGCGGAGTGATCACCGTGCTACAGATATCGGGGACGAAAGCCTCAGGTCTGTAGAACCCTGCCCTTGTGCACTATGGGCCTCAGCAACTTTATTCGTATTTATGTCGCGCCGAACGAGTGCATCAACTAGGATTTCACAGGTCCTATACCCGGCTGGTCACGAACAGCACGGCTCTGGGGCGAACACCCTTTTCTCAGATCCCTTGCACCCTACTGAAGACATGCGGGTGAACCCTCAAAATGAGCGGGCCGCGATAAAATCGTTCAGGTGTCGGGAGGGTCTCCAAGATTGGAGTGCTCTAGTTCCTTGAATAGAGGGTCGCCGAGCGAAGCGAGATTTTCCTTAACCCTGGAATCCGGGTGTAGTGACAGGGCCGAAGAGGCCCTTGGTCGGAAAGTGGGGAGCGAAGGATGAGGACACGGACGCGGAGTGGGTGCCGGGCAAGAAGTTGTCGGTTGCGGATGTAGTAGAGCGCCGTAGTGGCGAAGAGAGGTGTGGCGTTTGGTTCGAGATATAGACTTGGAATTATGACACGATACTCAAACGATCACGCTCGAAGGGAACGCTTTCGGATAAATTAATGAAATTCCAAGTCTGAAGTACCATACAGGAGAGTCTCGTATTTATACTATACTATTACATGCACGGACCAATGATGTCATACTACGTCATGATCTAGACCTTTGTGATAAGGTGAAAATAGAAGAGAAAGAAAAAGCTTTTCAACGCGGTCCCACCACTCTGTGGGTGCGCTCACCAGCTTCATGGGGGAGATGGGTGATCATCGCACTAATGGCCGGGTACTATGTTTAGTTAAACGTCTGTCCTGCTAAGAGCTATGTCCCTTGATAAATAATATTCTATCAAAGGTCTTCACCATTCCCCTTGGGTGTATTTCACCGTCCTTGCAGTAATGTCATGTGGAGACAGGTCTGAAGTGCATTGCTCACAGCCATCATCTAAAGGTTCCAACAACTTGGACTAATAATCAAATGAACAGACAGCTGGTCAACAAAATGATCTGGTAGGTCTACGAGCACAGCTCTCCGTCGTCAAAGCGTCCAAAGCTCAGACAATCTCCATTATGGTGAATTGGCTGGCGTCTTAGGGCGTCACAACGCCCAGGCTCTTCTACTGAAAAGCTTTTTCTTTCTCTTCTATTTTCACCTTATCACAAAGGTCTAGATCATGACATAGTATGACCTCATTGGTCCGTGCACGTAATAGTATAATATATATACGAGACTCTCCTGTATGGTACTTCAGACTTGGAATTTCATTATTTCATCCGAAAGCGTTCCCTTCGAGCGTGATTGTTTGAGAACCGTGTCATAATTCCAAGTCTATATCTCGAACTGAACACCACACCTCTACTTGCCATTATGGCACTCTATCTCATCCGTAACCGCCAACTTCTTGCCCGGCGCGCACTCCGCGTCCGTGTCCTTATACTTCGCTCCCCACTTTCCAACCAAGGGCCTCTTCGGCCCCGTCAATACACCCAGATTCCAGGGTTAAGGAAAATCTCGCTTCGCTCGGCGACCCTCTATTCGAGGAATTAGAGCACTCCAATCTTGGAGACCCCCCCGACGCCTGAACGATTTTATCGCGGCCCGCTCATTTTGAGGGTTCACCCACATGTCTTCAGTAGGGCGCAAGGGATCTGAGAGAAGGGTGTTTGCCCCAGAGCCGTGCTGTTCGTGACCAGCCGGGTATAGGACCTGTGAAATCCTAGTCATACGCTCGTCCGGCGTAATAAATAAGGATAATGTTGCTGAGCCCCATAGTGCACTAGGGGAAGGTTCCAGAGACCTGAGGCTTACATCCCCGATATCTCTGGCACGGTGTCAACTCTGCGTGTAAAAAGTTGAGGTTTCGTGCTACCAGAAGCATTAGCGACCATCGTCCCATCGACTTCTACCCGGAGGTTTCCCGCCTCCATCTCATCAAAGGTTTTTACGCAGCAGTCGAGCCTTGCTCCCCTGCCAATCTAGGTCTAGCTCCCCTTTCCCGCCTTCAGTGTGCAAGTCGGCTCGTAGCAGTGCTCGCTGTTCCGCACACACTGCGCCATCATTCCCACTCTGCCCCTCCCTGAGGTGATTCGTCAGGCCACTACTGACGAACCCACCACCTCCACTACTCCCACTTACATCAATGTCTGGGCCAGAGCCCTATCCAACGAGATTGGAGTCTCGTTCCACTTTTTGTGGAGCGAGAGCACCATCAAGGACACCCTCTCGCACCAACCCCCCTCCTCCTATTATGGCGACCTTACAGGTCCAAAGCCCCATCCCGACGTGTCCGCCATTCTCGCGGACAAGCACAGAAGCCGGTCCCTCGTTGACCGCACAATTAACCGCCACGGCTATGGCTGCTTTGAATCCGTTGGCACCAGTGGCCAGCGCCCCGACTTTCCTGACACAACAGGAATTCACCGAGAAATACAATGAATGGTACTACCGTGCCATGAACAATCTGGCCACCGCTGGCCCACTGCCTCATCCATTTTCCCCCGCATCGCCGCTTACCCCTCAGTGGCAAAATGTATGAATGACCTCGCCAGGTCGCCCTCTGCCGAACGTACCCCCTGCTCTGGTCGTCAGCTTGCCAAAAGCAAGCAAATCCTGGGTCTCCAAACCAGACCAATTTGATGGAGACCAGAAAAAATATGTACAGTGGTGGCGACGTGTTGTTCTGTACCTCACCGGTTTCGCGGAGCAGCCCTCCGACAAACAGAAAATCCTCATCGTCCTCAGATTCATGACGGGCGAAAACGACGCTGGCAAATTTGCCGATCTTTACATCACAACACCCTGTTTCCTCACCGATACCTTTGAGAGCTTCGCCAAGGAGCTCGAGAGAAAATACCAACCATTGAACATTAAGCAGCAGGCCGAAGAAAAGCTAATGTCCCTTAAGCAAGGACGCAATCAAATGGTCAAAGGTTTCTTTACCGAAATGCACACGTTGGTATTAGAAGCTGAATTTGACATCAATGTGATGAGCCGGACCCTCGTCAACATTGCAAAAAAGGGTGTCCGATACGAGATCGTCGAGTTGGTAGAAACTGGTGATCGCAAGATGTGACGTTGCGAAGACATCATCGAGTGGAACAAGGCCTTGGTGGAGGCCGAGCAAACACTCGTCGAAATAAAGGCACGTCGCGCACAACAGGCCGCCCCACGCCCCAATTGGGCTAATCGCCCACAAGGTCCATGTCCGCCCGCTTCCATTCCCACTGCAGCCGCTCCTGCAGCCACTCCCTCCAAACCCGCCGTCCACCCTAACCAGGTGGGCACCTTCTCCGGCCAAGGCGTCCCCATGGACATTGGCAAAGCCCGAGCAGAAGGCAAGTGCGCCAAATGCTCCGGAGTCTGGCCTTGCGCCGCACATCCTCCCCGACCTCGCCGCGTCCGCAAAATCATAATGCACGGACAAGAAATTGAATATACGAATGGGGCCGACTTAGAAGAAAAGTTGGCCAAACTGGGTTTTATCACCGGAGCCGCGCAGTGAGTCAGCGTGTAACTCCGAAAAAGACAGTTTCCTTGTCGAGTACATGTGTAATAGATACGACCAATAAATATACATGTTTACCGATTGAAAAGTGTGACGACACCGAAACTGTAAGAGACTCGAAACCAAAAGTAAGCGAGAGTGTGCCAAAGGTCATTCTAAAAAGACCTAAGGCTCAGCTGCAGAGCGCTGCTCCGCTTCCGAGTGTGTGTATCCCCGCTGAGGTGCAGAGCCCTCCTTGGAAGAAGTTTTACAAAAAGGTGGCTGATGCAGAGCTCGCCGCCACAAGATCATCCTGGATGAACACCGTCGATCCATGGTCAATAAGATGGATCAAATGTGTGATCAACGATAAGGATGATAAAAGGTCAATTAAACACCTCCGGTCGTTTGTACATGATAAGCGAACCTATGAGGTAAACAAGGAATTGGTAGCGCAATTAAAAACGCTAAGCAATGAGGAAGCGTATTACGCTCTCTACGAACTCCAGCAAAAACCGAGATTCGTTAGACAGGCAAAGCGCTCCAACAACTCTCTGGAACTCCCTGCAACCCTCCTGTTATCCAATCAAAGGAATCTCCAAATATCTGCACTCATAGACTCTGGTTGCACGAGTTCAACCATCAACAAGTCCTTCATACAATTAAAAGGACTTCAAACACACAAATTCCCCGTACCAATCCCCATATACAATGCCGATGGAACCCAAAACTCCGCAGGAAAAGTCGAAGAGTTTGTCATTGTACAACTCAATGTCAGCGAACACAAAGAACAAATTGCCCTGGCTGTAACGACACTAGGAACAAATGAAGTCTTCCTAGGCCATGATTGGCTAAAGAAGCACAACCCGTCAATTGACTGGATTTCAGGAAAGGTGGAATTCCGGTGTGAAAACAATCACACCAGCATCTCCACCAACCCCTCCGACCTAGTCAATGAGTTAGAAGAAGGTGACCGACTCTTCCAACTCGACCAATTTGAACACGTCCGAAATGTCTCGACTGACATTGCCGCTGCTGCTGCACAAAAGAAAATTAAGAAAACCTTCAAAGAAGCAGTGCTGGCCGTCTATCACGACTATGAAGACGTGTTCGCCAAGGAAAATTTCGATGAATTGCCCCCTCACCGTCCCTGGGATCATGCTATTGAACTAATTCCAGGAGACCACACAGTGAATTCGAAAATTTATAATCTTTTTCCGAGTGAACAAGTTGAACTCAACGCATTCCTCAAAGAAAACCTCTCCTCTGGAAGGATTCGTCCTTCAAAATCCCCCTTCGCCTCTGCCTTTTTCTTCATCAAAAAGAAGGATGGCCGCCTCCGACCCGTCCAAGATTACCGAAAATTAAATGACATCACAATCAAAAACCGGTATCCGCTCCTGCTCATTTCGGAGCTAGTGGACAAACTCCGAGGTAGTAAATACTTCACCAAGTTGGACATTCGTTGGGGATACAACAATGTCCGAATGAAGGAAGGCGACGAATGGAAGGCCGCATTTCGCACAAATCGAGGGTTATTTGAGCCCCTTGTCATGTTCTTCGGGTTGACCAACTCACCGGCAACCTTCCAAATGATGATGAACATGCTCTTCAGGGATTTAATAGACCAAGGAAAAGTCGTAGTGTACATAGATGACATTATGATCTTCTCTAAAGATCACAAGGAACACATAAAAATAGTATGAGAAGTACTACAGATCTTAAGAGACAATAAATTATTCCTAAAACACGAAAAATGCGAATTCGATGCCTCCGAAACCGAATACCTCAGCCTAATAATCGGCCAGAACGAGGTTAAAATGGACGAAGGAAAGGTGTCTGCAATCCAAGACTAGCCCGTCCCCTCCAGTCGAAAACAATTACGAGGATTCTTAGGGTTCCTCAACTTCTACCGACATTTTGTCCGCAACTTCGCCCAAGTTGCACATCCCTTAAACGCCCTCACCTCCGACAAAAGAGAGTTCATATGGACCCCCGAATGCCAAGAATCATTCGACTCTCTTAAACTTATCCTCACTTTCGCCCCAGCTCTCGGGATGCACAGCGACGACGCCCCGTTCAGAATCGAAACAGACGCTTCTGGATTCGGCATAGGTGCTGTGTTATCCCAAAAACAAGGAGACATTTGGCGACCAATTGCTTTCATTTCTAAGTCACTCAGCGATTCTGAAAGGAACTACCACAGTGGCGATTTGGAAGCCCTCGCCATTATGTTCACACTCAAGGAATGGCGCCATTACCTACTAGGTGCAAAACATGAATTCAAGGTACTAACAGACCATAAAAACCTTGAGTTCTTTAAAAAACCCCAAGACCTCTCACGGAGACAAGCAAGATGGTCACAAGTGGCACAAGAATACCACTTCAAAATCGTACATCGAAGTGGAAAGACCAACCCTGCTGATCCTCTGTCCCGGAGGCCAGATCATGAGAAGGGAGTAGAATCTGATAACAAAGATTCGTACCTCTTCCCACCCGCAATTTTCATCGGGGCTGATGCAGAGCTTGCCCCAAAAGAAATGACCAACGCTGCTGCTGTGCGCGCGACGGTCACGCAAGCCGTCCCAAGCATATTCGATCTCATCAAAAAATGTCAATATCAACAAGAACGATTCGCAAAAGACGGTTTAGCACAAGGAAAACTCTCTTGGAGAGAACAAAATGGCATAGTATACTGGAAAGACGCTCTATACATACCAAAAACCCACAATTAAGAGAGCGAATTATTCAGGAAAATCATGACCACCCACTCGCCAGTCATCCAGGAGAAAGACGAACAATCGACCTTGTCAAAGAAAGATATTACTGGCCTACGATGAGAAAAGACATCAAAGCCTATGTATCCGGATGTGACATGTGTCAAAAGGCAAAAACAAAAAGGACGAGGCATACGACGCCTCTTCACCCCTTAGAAGCTCCATCGTACCCTTGGGAAGAAATTTCCATTGATATTATAGGGCCACTACCAGAATCCAATGGCAAAAACGCCATTTTAACTATAGTAGATTGATTTTCTAAAATGATTCGTATCTTCCCCATCTCCTCTAATATTACATCGCTAGGCATAGCTACTATCTTCCGAGATCACATATTTAAATTACATGGTACCCCTAAAAGAGTGATTTCCGATCGAGGAACGCAATTTGTCTCTTCCTTCATGAATGACCTATATAAAATGCTACATATCGAAGCAAATCCCTCAACCGCCTATCACCCCCAAACAAACGGCC
>JBBPJY010000971.1:0-11224 GCA_038088975.1 Xerocomus cyaneibrunnescens
GTGGTGGTTCGAGTTATGGTTGTAACTCCAACAATGATTATCCTCTTTTTACTTTGACACAGCAAAATTTGGACTCTGCCTGGTAAGTGACACCACCCTATTCACCTGGTCCACCCTCTCCACAGGGGCTTGACCACCTCCTCAGATTGGCTCTGGACTGGACTTACCACTTACCAGTGCCTTGAGGGCTCAGCCTTAATGGGGGGGCACTGTCATATCCATCCTCCAACCCCTATGTCACCCCCTCCGAACCATCTGTGGCCATCTTCACCCTCACTACATCTGTATCCTCATCCACTCCTCTGCCCCACATCTTGGAGTTCTGTCACTAGTCATCAGAGCACTCCTATATCATTCCAGACATGTCAGGACTTGTCATCCCTTGCATTTGACAAGTGCCATGCAGAGTCAGTTGCCATTATATCACTTCCATATGTTACCCTGCTTTCTGATCACACCATGTGCTCCTTTCTCTTTGACATTTATATGTTTCATCTCCTTGCCTACCATGTTTCACCTTACATTCTCTGTATATAAACCTTTATATGTCCTGTACTATCCCTCAGTATGAATATTGACTAAATCTGACTACTTTCCCTCCTTCTTGTTGCCCCTCCTTCCCTTCTGTCCCTATTCTCATGCTCCTAGTCCGATCTCTGAAATACAAGGACCTGGACCTATACAAGGGCATGACCTATAAGTCCTATGCCAACATCCTCACTAAGTTCTCCTCCTCCACTTCCTCTGTCAGACCTCCAGTCCACCCCTGTCACTAACTCCTTCCACCTCAGTACTTGCTGTCCTCCTCTAACTGAAGTAGGCATGAAGATCCCAGAGATTCAATAGTCAACTCATTGATTTGACAAATTCATGAATTTCATTAGGAGGATTTTCCTGCTCTGCAAGCCTCCTTTTCTGCCAACTCCAGGGATGTTCAATGGGATTTGGAGACTGTGCAGGCCAGACAATAGTCCTGAATTCTTGCTCTTCTAGCCACTCCTTGACTTTTTTGCAGATATGTTTGAGATCATTATCTTGTTGAAAAATAATGTCAGAAGGAATGAAGCCATAATACTCCAGGGTTTGCTGTAGTTCATTCTTCTAAATCTGCAGGTAGCAAAGCAAACTTCCTCCCAGGTCATACAATCCCACATTATCAAAGAACCTCCTTTATACTTGAGAGTACCATTTATCAACCTATCACTTTTCCCTTCACCTGCTCTTTTCCATGTCCATTTACATTCATCTGATCCTAGGCAATTGATTTTGGTTTTATTAGACCATATTACCCTCTTCCAATCTTCTATAGTCCAATCTTTGTAAGCATAAGCAAAGTCTAAGCAAGCTTTGTGATGCTTGACAAAAAAAAGGGGATGCTTGAACTTGACTACAGCCTTCAGACCAGCTTTCTTTAAATGGTGATGGATAGTATTGACAAAGAGGGGTGGGTTGACAATGTTGGTAAGAGCTTTGGTCACCTGGACTGCATTTTCAGCCTTTTCAAAAGTGATAAGATGTTGAGCATAATGATTATTGGTAGAGGAAAGCTTGAAAGAATAACCTTCAATAGCTTTGGAAAAGGTAGAACACATTTTGGAGTGGAGTTTAGATATGGTAAAATGGCTGACACTAGTTTCCTTGGTAATAAATTCACCAGTTTTGCCAGCACCAAGCAAGGAGAAAATAGTGCTTTGTTGAGTAAGAGAAAAAAATCTGACCATGATGGTGGTTGGGAATCAAGAAGTGTGGGAACTTTTTTAAACTCAGACATACTATTTGCATATGTATCTTTGTTGTAGTAACAAACAGTGGCAATTATTCTATGATTTCACTGAGATCCTGGTCATTGATTCAAAAGTGAAAAAACCCTTTTCATGATCTTGCTGTTTCAGAATGGTTATATTTCACCAGCATGTGAACAAAATCATGTGACATATGGAGCAATCTTGTAGCCAAAAGTATGTACTATTTATGGCTCCACCAAAGCTAAACGAAATTCCCACACTATTTGGTAGTATATGTCACACATTACCAAAACTATTAACATGAAATGGGTCTTTGAAGTCACTGTACATTTGTGCTATTGACTCTGATGTTGTACTCTGGAAATAAGTCATTGGGCAAATTTATAATAGTTGTATGAACTCCTGCACTGGACTTTGAAGCAAAATAATTGCTAGAGCAAACCTTTTTTTGCTGCTCATGCATTCAACCAATATTTAGTGATGACTTTTTTTTCATGGTGGATTGCTCAGCAAAAGGGAAGAGAAGAAAGAAAGGGAGAAGAAGAGGAGTGAATATTGTATGAACTATAGAGATAGCTAAGTATGAAGGCTGCATACTAGATTCATTGAGTTTGTGGGAAGGCAGACTTGGAGGGGCCCAACAACCAGGCTGGTTAGCCAGAGTGAGATGAAGTCAGTAGAATCTAAGAAGTGAAGTCTTGAGTAAGGGACAAAGAGGAGGACCTGATCTTTGAAGTGTGTGAGGAGTGCAAATAAGTCTAACAAAGAGAGGGAGCAGGCTAGACCAGGGCATGAGAGGGGCCACAACCTGGAGTGCTGCTTACACTCTGGACAGCAAAGTAGTCACTGGAACCAAACCACATCAGCCTGGTGCAGTTGAGCTTGGTCACTTCATCAAAGTTGAAGGTCAGTAATCCTCTGAAAGAAACTTTCACCTTTTTACCCTTTCACATAGTCACATTGTCAGTTTAGACTGATGATGTAGATAGGTCCATGCACAGAGCATGGTAGCATATAAGTAGGACTTGATCATGCATTGTACTTCAGACTTGGAATTTCATTTCTTTCCCTTGAAATCATTCCCTTCAAGCATGATTATTGTGAGATTCCTTGTCATAATTCCAAGTCTCCTTACTTGAACTGCATGCCACCTCTTACAGCTACCATGCCATCCTACCTCATCCAACATCAACAAACTCTTGCCTGGCATGCACTCCACATTCATGTACTTATCCACTTGTTCCCACTTTCCACCCAAGTGACTCTTCATCACCAGCACAACATCCAGACTCCAGGGTTTAGGAAAATCTTGCTTTGCACAGTGACCCTCTTCATGAGGAATTCTTAGTGCAGGTCTCTGACTACCTAGAGCAATAGTTGTAGCCATCATAAATGAGCTGTCTGAATGATTTAGCTGCAGGCCCACTCATTTTGAGGGATACCCTGTCAGGTTTTCAGTAGGACCTATGGTTCTAATACATGAGCCACTACTCAGGTTTGGTAGGAGAAAGGTGTTCAAACCTACCTGCATTATTATAGATTTTTGTGCACCTAGTCTGATTGATGACTCAGGTATACAGTTGACTCCCTCCTAACCCATACCCTTCAGAAAAGGCCAAAAGGTATGAATTATGAGGGAGTATGGGTTACCAGAGAGGTCATGTATTATGTAATTGCCTGTATAGCCTAAGAATTGACTCAAACTGCCATTATTTCTGTAGAGCAAACCAGTGGAATTCAGTGCATTTATTTACAAGTAAACAAACTGCTTGATTATGAGTAGAATAATGCCTTAGCTTTGATCTACTTGTTCTGGGGAAAATATTCAACCATTCTTCATCATTAGCTGAGATATGTTGCTTTGCTGGCTTTCAAAACATAAATAGGTTTCATGACAAGAAAAAACATTGTTCTGGTTTGTCCTTGCCATCTTGAAATGGCATTAATGAAATTATGTTGGAAAAAATAAAATCATATTGTAATGTTACACTTTTGTCATGTTTCTACCAAAATGGAACTACAATATTATTGCAATATCATTGCAAGGACATCAGAATATTACCTTTCCTATTTCAATGTCAAAATCACCTAAATAACACTGTGATCAAAGTGTGTTAGGTTTAGACACAGTGGTGTCACAAAATATTGTGACAATTCAGACCATTGAAATAGGAAAGGTAATATTCTGATGCCCTTGCAATGATATTGCAATTCCATTTTTGTAAAAGTGTGACAAAAGTGTGACATTACAATATGCATTTAATTTTTTCAACAACTATGTAGTGACAATTATCATAATCTAGTATTTGTATGGGTTATGGGGTCCCAAATGAGCTATGGATTATGGGTTATGGGTTATGGATGTGAAATCCCTGCAAACCAACTTGGGAGTCAAAAAAATGTATGGGTTATGAGGGGATATGGGTTATCTGGGGTATGGGTTAGGAGGGAGTCAACTGTAGTACCTGTGAAATACTAGTCATATGCTTGTCTGGTATATTAAATAAGAATAACATTGCTGAGGCCCATAGAGCACTAGGACAAGGTTTCAGAGACCTGTGGCTTACATCCCTGATATCTCTGGCATGGTGTCAACTCTGCATGTAAAGAGTTGAGGTTTTGTACTACCAGAAGCATTAGTGACAATCATCCTGCCTTGTCTCTACCCAGAAGTTCCCTGCTCCCCCTCATCAACAGTTCTTATCCAGTGGCTGGCCTTTCACCCCCTGGCAATCTAGATACTCATATCCCATTCCTGCCTTTGGTGTGCACATATGCTTATAGCAAAGCTCACATTTCTGCACACATCACATTCATCATTCCTCCTCATCTCCCTGAGCTAGTGTGCAGGTTAGCCAATCCAGCCACACCCTCTAGCCACACCTCTCAACTATATACAAATGTCATCTTCCAAAGCTGGTCCCAGCCACCAGCCCACTCCCTATACTCATCTGATGTCTCAAGTGTCTATTTGCCTGCTGTCCCTGAGCTGACCCATGAGTTGATCAGCTTCATGTGCCTCTACATGGACTACAGAGTGCACTCTCATCATGAGTACAATTTTCCTGGTCATGCAGGAGTCTATCCAATCACCTCAGCCACTTCTCCTACTGGCCCTTGCTCTGCCACTGCTGAAGAAAAATCTGGCAAATCCCTGGTGGCCAAGCCAGATCAGTATGATGGCAATAAGAAAAATTTTGTGGAGTGGTGGAGATCAGTGAAGTTATACCTCCAAGGATTCCAGGGAACTTCCCCTACCAATATGGAAAAAATTGTCATAGTCCTCTCATACATGAAGGGGAGTCATGCCACTGGATGACATGCCAACTTATACATCAACCAGGACAAGATTGGCATGGGGATCTTCCTTGAATTCAAACAGGAAATGATCTGAGAATTCAAACTGGTGGCCTTCAAGTGAGATGCCTCCAAGGAGCTCCAACACCTCTCCCAGGGCAAGAAGACAGTAGAGGACTTCTTTATGAGAATGCACCAGCTTATAATGGAGGCTGGGTGGAGCATCACTGCTCATGGAGAGATACTTGTCAATTTCACAAGATGAGGCATGCATAATTGGGTAGTATAATTCATGGAGTGATCTTCCATCCAGCTTCTTCCCCTGGGTGACATTGTAGAATGGAATCATGCCCTTGTCCACACAGAAAATATGCTCAAGGAAATCAATGCCCATTGCTTGTCTGCCCCCAGGCCTCAACCAAGGCCACAAAATACTTATATGGCTCCTCACCCTGCTACAGTAACATCTGCATCTATAGCAGTGGCACCCTCTTACAAACCTGCTCCAGTGATAAATCTAAATCAGGCTGGCACTTTCACTGGTCAAGGGGTCCCTATGGACCTATCCAAAGCATGCACTGCCAACATGTGCAGAAAATGTGGAGGAACATGGCCCTGTGCCACACACCCTCCCCTTCCTCATCACATCTGCAAGATGGTTGTTTACAGCCAAGAAATAGAATACTCCAACAGTGCTGGGTTGAAGGTCCAAATTCATGTCCTCACTGAGCAGGAGGAACAAAGGTGAAATGAAAAGGGTTTTTCCACCAAGGATCAGCAGTGAGTCATGCTGATTTCTCCTTAACTACTGTTTCAAAATGTCATGTACTAAATACTGGAAATAAATATGATGTTCTTGAAATACAACCATGTGACAACACCAAAACAGTGAAAGACTCAACAAAAGTGAGCAAGAGTGTGCCTAAGGAAATTCTGAAAATGAAACCTAAGGCTGAGCTGCTGAGTGCTCCTCTGCTTCAAAATGCATATAGCCCCATTGAGGTGCAGAGCCCTCTTTCCAAGAAGACTCGCACAAAATCATCCTGGATGAATACCATTGATCCATGGTCAATTCAATGGATTAAATGTGTAATCAACAACAAGGATGAAAAATGATTGATCAAACACCTCCACTCATTCATACATGACAAACAACAATTGGAGGTAAACAAGGAGTTGGTAGCACAACTAAAAATGCTAAATAACAAGGAAGCATAGTATGCTCTCTATGAACTACAACAAAAACCAAGGTTCATTAGACAGGCAAAATGCTTCAACAATTCCTCAGAACTAGCACCCACCCTCCTTTACCAGATCAATGAACACTTCCTGTATTCACCCTCATTGATTCTGGCTACACCAGTTCCTCTATTAATAAATCATTCATACAACTAAAGGGACTACCAACCTACAAATTCCCTATCCCCATACCTGTATATAATGCCAACAGCTCTCAAAACTCTGCAGGAAAAGTTGAAGAGTTCATCATCATATAACTTGATGTCAGCAACCACAAGAAAAAAATTTCCCTAGCTGTCACCAGCTTGGGAACCAACAATATTTTTCTTGGCCATGACTGGCTCAAGAAACATAACCCTTCTATCAACTGGAAAGAAGGAAAGGTGGAATTCTGCTGTGCAGGAGATCATGCTCTGAAGCCCATTTTTCCTTCTGACTTGGTTGAGGAAATGGAAAATGGAGATCACCTCTTCCAACTACACAACCAAGAGTACATCTGAAATGTCTCAATTAACATTGTGGCTGCCACTGCTCAAAAGAAAACAAAAAAAACCTTCAGGAAAGCGGTGCCAACAACCTACCATGACTATGAAGACATATTTACAAAGGAAAATTTCAATAAACTCCCCCCTCACTGCCCTTGGGATCACACAATTGAGTTAATATCAGGAGACCATAAAGTAAATTCCAAAATCTACAACCTGTCTCCAAGTGAACAAATAGAACTTGATGCCTTCCTTGAGGAGAATCTCAAGTTGGGCCATATTCAACCCTATAAGTCCTTTTTTGCCTCTGCCTTCTTCTTTATAAAAAAGAAGGATGGCTGTCTTCAACTAGTGCAGGATTACTGAAAACTCAATGACATAACCATCAAAAATCAGTATCCTCTTCCACTTATTTCAGAATTAGTCAATAAACTATGCAGTTGCAGATACTTCACTAAGCTGGACATTCATCAGGGCTACAACAATGTCTGAATGAAAGAAGGTGATGAATAGAAGGCAGCTTTCCATACCAATCAAGGGTTGTTTGAACCATTAGTGATGTTCTTCAGACTTACCAACTCTCCAGTGATATTCCAGACCATGATGAACATGCTATTCAAAAACCTTATCAATCAAGGAAAAGTAGTAGTCTACATAGACAATATAATGATTTTCTCTAAGGATCATAAAGAGCACATAAAAGTAGTATGACAAGTATTACAAATCCTAAGAGAAAACAAACTTTTCCTAAAACACAATTCAACACATCCAAAACTAAGTATCTAGGCCTGATCATAGGCCAGAATGAAGTAAAAATGGATGAAGGAAAAGTCAAAGTAATATGTGACTGGCCAATCCCTCAAACTTGCAAACAATTATGAGGGTTCCTCAGATTCCTCAACTTCTACTACTGCTTTGTGAAGAACTTTGCACAAGTAGCACACCCTCTAAATGTCCTCACCTCAAACAAAAAGGAGTTCACCTGGGCTCCCAATTATCAAACTGCCTTTGAATCCCTTAAAAATACATTAACAACCACCCCCTCTTTGGGAATGCCACAAGAAAATCCACTCTTTAGAATTGAAACTGATGCTTCTGAAGTAGGCATTGAAGCCATGCTAACCCAAAAACAAGACAATATCTGGCAACCAATTGCTTTCATTTCCAAATCCCTTAGTGATGCAGAGCACAACTATCATGTGGGTGACCTGGAAGCTTTAGTAATCATGTTCACACTCAAGGAATGGTGCCACTATCTATTAGGGGCCAAATACAAATTCAAGGTATTAACAAACCATAAGAACCTCAAATTCTTCAAAAAACCTCAGGACTTATCAAGGAGACAGGCATGGTTGTCTCAGGCTGCACAAGAGTATCACTTCAAAATTGTGCATCACAGTGGAAAAACCAACCCTGCCAGCCCTCTGTTCCAGAGGCCAGACCATGAAAAAGGGGTGGAGTCTGACAACAAAGACTCATACCTCTTTTTCCCATCCCAATTTGTTGAGGAAGCAGCTGAGTGCACCTCAACATCAAGAGATCTCCCAATGAAGGACACTGCAGTGTGAGCATCCATCACTAAGGCAAGTCCAAGCATGTTTGAGCTTGTCAAAAAACACCAACATCAATGGGAAAAGTTCACCCACAATGGACTAAAATAAGGAAAACTCTCATGGAACAAGAAGCAGGACATTCTATACTGGAAGGATACCCTTTATATTCCACACAATCCTGAACTACAAGAAAGAATTCTACAAGAAAATCATGACCATCCCTTGGCTGGACATCCCAGAGAAAGATGAACAATTGACCTAATCAAGGAATGCTACTACTGGCCAACACTCCAAAAAGATGTCAAGATTTATATGTCAGGATATGACACTTGTCAAAAGGCAAAATCAAAAAGACAAAAACACATAACTCCTTTGCACCCTTTAGAAGCTCCCTCATACCCATGGAAGGAGATTGCCATAGACATCATTGGCCCCCTACCAGAATCAAATGGAAAAGATGCTATCCTAACTATTGTAGATAAATTCTCCAAAATGATATGTATATTTTCCATTTCTTCCTCTATTTCTTCCTTAGGTGTAGCTACAATATTCCATGATCATGTATTTAAATTACATGGTATCCCCAAGCAAGTAGTGTTAGACAGAGGAACCCAATTTGTCTCTTCATTCGTGAGAGATCTCTACAAACTGCTGCATATCAAAGCCAATCCATCCACCACCTATCATCCTCAAACCAATGGCTAAGCAGAGTAGATGAATGCAGAAATTGAGCAATACCTCCACATCTATACAAACCATTGCCAGACTGACTTGACTGAATGGCCGCCCCTAGCCAAATTTGCCCACAATCAGAAAACTAACTTGTCCATCAAGCATTTCCCATTTGTACTTAACTACAGACATAACCCTAGTATTGGGATAGATCAATGAGCACAGGTGTGAAATGAGGCAGTGAAAGAATTCACTACAAGGATGAAACAAATGCAAGCAGATGCAAAATCAGCTTTTGAATTCACAGCAAAAAATATGAAGAGATACCATGATCAAAGGACCAAAGATCAAAAGGAATACCTTCCTGGAGATCTAGTACTTCTGGAAGCAACCAACATTTGATCAGACTGACCCTCTCACAAATTGGATAATAAGAGGTATGGCCCCTTCAAAATAGTAAAGAAGGTTGGGCACACTGCCTACGAATTGAAACTGGACAGATCATGGAAACAGATCCACCCAATATTCAATAAATGCCTCTTGTGGCCCTACATCCAAGGAAGATTTCCCTCTCAAAGAGCTCCTCCTCCTCCTTCTTTTGACATCATCTTAGGCAAGCCAGAACAGGAGATAGAATCCATCTTAGATTCATGGGAATGATAAGGAAACCTTGAATACTTAATGAACTGGAAAGGCTTTCCTAGAGAAGAAGGGAGTGGAAGAAAGCATCAGAACTACAAAATGTGCAAGAGGCTATAAAAGACTTTCATTGGAGACATCCACTGGCTCCTTGACCAAAAACAAAAATGCAATTATAAGCCCAGTCAGATCCAGTCTGCCACTGTCCCATATGCCTCAAACTTCCTCTTCCCCATCCTACCATCACTGTTCTGCAATCTGCCAATTTTCTTCTCTTTTGAAAATCCCTATGAAAGTTCCCAGAGTCTTCATTTGAGTTTCCCACTGCTGCAGATGTCAGTCCTTGAAAAGGGGGTATTGAAAGAAACTTTCACCTTTTTACCCTTTCACATAGTCACATTATTGGTCTAGACTGATGATGTAGGTAGGCCTGTGTGCAGAGCACAGTAGCATATAAGTAGGACCTAACCATGTATTGTACTTCAGACTTGGAATTTCATTTCTTTCCCTTGAAAGCATTCCCTTCAAGCTTGATCATTGTGAGATTCCTTGTCATTCTCTTTCAAAGACAGGTTTCAATGACTCTTCTGGAGCCAACTGGTTTACTCTTTTTTTCCTATAGATGATGTGTAGTTAGCAGTACAGGCTGAAGTGGCTTTCCCTCTATGTGCCAAAGGTGTCAGTATTGACAAAACAAATGTTAGGTTTGGGCTCTGGCCAATAATTGTTTGACCAATAGAGCACTGATACAGGTTGAAACCCAATCATGGCCATTAACAAGGTACTTCATGAAGAGTGATTTATATAACACAAGGCTCAATTATTACAATCTGTTGAGCCAAATATACCCATCCCACTCCCATGTCTCTAAACAGTGCATAGTAAGACTAGAGGGGCCTCAAATGATAGTCTATCAGCTTATAAAGCCATTCAGTAGACTCATATATAGTCTATATGGTGGTATTGGAGTTCTAATGATTATTCTCCTATTGCTCGCTCGCCATCTGATTCATCCCAAGGTTTTACCCTCTTGCTCTACGCTTCTCGGTCAATACATTCCCACGCTTGCTCGCCTTGCCAAGACAATCAGCTACCAACCATTCAATTTTAGACGCCGATGCTAAGTCGACTGGAAAACTCCCTTGAAAGCCCAAGGATGAACTGATGCGGGTTCTGCGAGGTATTGTATCCTCCTTTGGTTCTGACAAGTAATGTGGAACCATCGTTTTCTAATCGAACCAGCCGCATTCTATGCGAGTTTGTTTCAGCCGAAAAAGACTAGGGGGTACAGAAAACTATTAACAGGCATTTATACAGGTAGATAGGAGTTATACAGAGGAAAAAGGAGTGTATGATGAGTCGGAGTTGTTGGGCGTGACGGAGGTTGCCCGCTATATTCACGCTACCTGCCTGCGCTCTCGTCAGTGATCCTATTGTTATTTTTCCTGTCTTCCCAGCCAACCCATTTCCCATCAACAACGTATCCTTCCTCCACTTCCACACCCGCCAACAAATCTGCAATATCCTCATAAAATTTTCCTGCATTGAATCCATCTTTTCTACGAATGGAGGCACACATGTCCTTGAAACCTGA